>MU223317.1:4767473-4796655 GCA_018584345.1 Thuja plicata | reverse complement strand
AGTAACAATGAAGTGATCTGAATAAATACAACTTATCTTGCTGATACAGATCTCTGTTCTGCTCCAATAGATCCTCACTGATCACATATATCTTTGCAGCACCTCAAGGATATCACTAATCCTTCATTAGAATTCACACATTCCTGCTTCTTCACATTTCATCTCTCTGCACTTGCACACTTGAATTTGCAACTTGATCTTTCTTATATACCCTTCAAGTTATCAAGTCAGCCCAATTACAAGTTTCAACTAATTACATATTACATTGGTCGGCTGCATACATATTTAACACAAATAATAACCTTTGGAGGCCGACACAGACCAGAAATGATATTCAACTGATGCTCGGTGAATACTGTAGATTCTGCTAAATCCTTTGGTAACAGACTGAACTCGGTAAGTACTGCGAACTCGGTAAAGACTGACTTTCCTTCATATATTCTTTGATGACCGACTGAACTCGGTAAAGACTAAATTTCTTTGTTGACCAAGAGAGCCCGGTAGTAACTAACTTCTCTATATAGTATTCTGGAGTGCTCGGTAGACTCTGTAAATTGCTTTTCTGAACATTCTTAACTCGGTAGACTCTGTCTGATGACTGATATGATATTCAGAACTCGGTAGACTCTGTCTAATGACTGATATGATATTCTGAACACGGTAGACTCTGTCTGATGACTGATATGATATTCTAAACTCGATAGACTCTGTCTGATGACTGATATGACATTTGTGTAACATCAAGGACAACACACAATTAAACAATTGTTTCCAACAAAACTATGAGGAAGTGTACCTCCGGTGCATCGACAGGGACCAAGCTATGAAAATAATTAATGAATTTCATGGGCAATTTGGAACCAGGCATGGCTCAGCCGATGCCACTACCCATCAGATCCTTCAGGCTGGGTACTATTGGCCTTGTATATTCAAGGATGTTTACGCTCATGTAAGAAAATGCCATACTTGCCAAACTGTGGCGCATTGTGAGCGTAACTCGGCTATGCCTTTACAACCAGTCTTCGAGGCTAGACCCTTTTCCCAGTGGGCATTTGACTTCATCAGGGAAATCAACCCCAACTCGTCTGCCAAGCACTGATACATTCTCACTGCTACTGATTATTGCACTCGGTGGTTTGAGGCTATACCTTGCAAAAACAACATGGAAAACGTAGTCATCAAGTTCTTGGAAGAAAACATCGTCACAAGTTTTGGAATGCCCTTTGCTTTGGTATGTGACAATGGTCCGGCGTTTTCTTTGGCACAGTTACTTGAGTGGACCTACGATTGGAAGATCACTTTGAATTTCTCTAGCAACTATTATCCCCAGGGAAACGGCGTTGTTGAATCAACAAACAAAAATCTACTTGAAGTGATCAAACACTTGTTAGAACAAAATCCCCAGGATTAGCATCAAAAGTTGAAATTCGGCCTCTGGGAAGATCACATTTGTGTCAAGGCCGCCCTGGGAACATCCCCATTCTATTTGGTTTATGGTCAAAACCCTGTATTCCCAGTTAACCTACAGATCCCCGTTTTACAGTTTATGCAAGAATTTAGCAACAGGGACAACATCGTGGAGGTTCGGCTCTTAAATCTGGTATGAATTGAAGAACAGCGAGACGTAGCCCTTGAACATTTCACACATCATCAAGCAGTGGTGAAATGATGGTTTGACAGAAGAGCCCAGTACAAGGCTTTTCAGATCTTGGATCTGGTCCTGTTGTGGGACAAGGCCTGGGAGAAGAAAGGGAAACATACCAAGTTCCAACAACTCTGGCTTAGACCATATCTAATCTGAGAAATCTATGGGGAAAATACTTACCGCCTCAACACCTTGACTGAAAAACCTGTCGCATTGCCCGTTAATGGACAGTTTCTCAAGAATTATTTCAAATAAGGTAAGTTTGTCCAAAGTTGTATTATATGTAAAGCCCCCCCCGCTTGTAAATATTCCTTTCGGGTGCCTTGTTGCGAGGTACCCTGCCTTGTAAATAGCCTGGTCGGCTGTCCTTTGGGGTAGTCCTCCTTTGTTGTTTTGTTTTCATTTTCAGTTTTCTTTTGGTCCTGGTGTTTTGTTCCATCTTGCAGGAATTAGAATGCTTTGCATAACTTCAGTTTCTGGTACAATGTCTACGGCATGGTGAACTTTAGAATCTGTCTTTTGCATTGTGGAATCGGCCTAGTCTCTGGGGTTGTTTCACAGGATATGTCACATTTTGAGGAATCTCCATTGGGTGTTCTCTCTGGGAATCCGACAATCAGTGAACAAAGATAATATAAGGAACGAGTAACCGGACACATCAAGGGTAGATCGGTTGTACTAATTGGTTGACCCAGGTCTGAAACTTTAAGGAATTCTTCCTGGGTCCAAAGTTTTGTCCCCTCTTCGAACAATCTAAATATAGGTGGATAGGTGAAAGTAGTACCTCCATTAAAATTAGCTAAGATTGAGCTTAATGGTGAAAGAAGTACCGCCTTCCCCACCCAAAAACAAACAAAATAACCAAAGAATAAAAGTGGGACGGAACTCCGGTCTCCAAGGGAAGCGAGCAAATTGATGACTGGTTCGATGTAATTAGTGCCTCTTCTCTATTCCTCCCAGAGGTCATCAGCTTGATTTCTTTCCAAAGCACACACGACACCACTGAGGAAAGATTCCAGACTGATTCCCGCATGGTTGGATTCTCTCAGATATGTTGCTCTTTTCCTGTCAGACGCTTAAAGCAGCGGCTTGTTCCAGTTTTGCTAACCATAGGTTCTATAGTTCTCAAATGCGCTAAGGCATTTATCTTAGGTAGTCACCATTTTTTATTCCCTGCATCCCCGTCCCTACATTTTGTGTGCAAAATGTTGGGTCCCCCTTTCTTTTTCCTTTCTTTTCTTTACTTGCGGCTTTGCCTTGTCTTTCCTGCCCTTTTTTTTTCTTTCCTCAGGGTTTTCTTCCCCGGTGTGGTGTTCTGTTGTTTGGTTTTTTCCTCCAAGACTCTGGTCTCAGAGGTTGTCCTTCATTGAGAACTAGATTCTGGACTCCAGAATTCTTTTCTATGATGTTCTTAGGAATATCATTGCAGGAATCCTCGGGCCCGGAGTCTGGAGGTTTGCTTGTCCAGAGATTGCCAGAATGTGGAGGATTACCTTTTTACTGCGGGTATAAATAGAACTCATCTGTCATTTTCACATTTACCGTGATTAAAACTTTCCAGCACTTAGAGTGATTAACAGAGAGATTTCAAAGAAATTAATAGAGCATTTACAGAGAGTTTATAATAATCAATGCTTAACACTTCTAGTCACTTTCAGGTACTTGTGAGTGCCTTGTGGTGGTGATTCTGACCCTTTGATGACTCAAGCTATTGCAGAGCTCTCACGGTAACCCCTTTCCTCCACCTTCTGCATTTTCAGGTAGGTCTTTCTGTTCTCTCCTCTCTGGTTTCCTTCTGTTTTGTCTGGTTCTTGTTTGCCTTGTTTTCTTTGTCGTCTATTCCGTTTGGTTTTCTGTTTTCTATTTCTACCACCCGTTGGTGGGTCAGCTCTACCAGAGGGTTGTTTGTCCTCTATGTAGAGGTGCTCCATCTGTAAAGTGTGTAAATAATTGTATATATGCTCTGCCTTGTCTGGTTTTCTGTGGGCATCTTCCCGTGTTGTATATCTATGTGTATATGTTTATATTTGTGTATAGTCTGGTGTGTATATCCTTTTGTTTCCATGTATATATCCTTCAGCCTTCATGTCTATCCTTTCGGGTGGCTCGACGAGATGGTCCAGTTTCCTGTGTTACTGGTTTTCTACCCTTGAACTTGTTTCAAGACAAAAAACCACCTGTTTGAAACTTGGCTCTCGGCCGGTTTCAAACAGGTGGTTTTATCTCTCTTCCATGAAGTCTGTCAGACCCTCATTTATGTCCCATGTGCACAATCAATTCCAGCCAAGTGGCTTCCACTTTTTGCGTGTTCAGACAGTTGGCTCTGCCGTCATCGCCATAAATTCCATTTAATACCTACGCATGTGGCGCCCACGTGGGCCTTATGACTTGGATTTTTACACGTCCTTGCCAATGGTTATTTCTTCGGGCCCTGCGTCTCTTACCATCATCCATCCTATGTCCTTACCAAGTGTGATAAAAACCCCAGACCCAGATGTTTTTAAGGAAAATCTAAAATCTATGTGTTTTTCTTTTTGGTTATCTTTGCATGAAACTAACTTTTCAGGAAAGAAAGCATCACGGTGGTAAGATCTCTAGACCTTGGAATAGCTATTTTGATAAATGTGTTCTGATGGTCGCTTTTCCTTGTAGATTCCTGGAGTCTATCTTCCAAACATGTCTAAATCGTCTGCATCTTCTCCACCCAGAAGTTCGGAGCTACCTTCCGCAATAGAAATTAGGGCCGCAGTAAAATCTAAGACGGAGAAGGCCCTAGAGAAGATGCCCCTAACAATGAAATTTGTATAGAACAATGTCATCATGGGCTCAAATATTGAGTCCAAGGTTAAGCTGATAACCGACACCAGCGTTGGAACATGGGCGGAGATGCAAGCCTTGGTAAAAATAATGCACATCCAGTGACAGGCTGGAGATCAATTAGCAATCAATGTCGGGAACTCCAGAATCATCCGGGTAGCTTGCTTTCTATGCTCCGTGCAATCTTTGAAGCTTATCTTAACACTAGAAACCAACTACAACTCTTCTGTTCAGGCCGTTATGCTCACGGCCGCAGAGCCCACAGGGTACCCCACTCCACTGGTGTCCCTCGACCCAGTCACATTCCATGCGAGCCTGGGAATCACACAATTTGATAGAGCCATGGTGGTTACAAGGACTGATGACTTGGCTCAATTTACATAGCTGAAGGATGCAGCCTGGGTATACATGAATACGCATTGGTTGAAGGCGTCGAAGAGGGACCCAAAAAGAATGAAGATAGAGATTCCCTGCTCTGAGCTTAAAGAGAGCATTCAGATGGAGATAATAGCATTAGCCTAGGTCTTTGGGAAACCCTCCGCCCAGGAGTTTGCTAAATGGATGTACTATTTCCTTCTTGGCATCTCCACCAAGGGAGAGTACTTTGACTGGGCGATAATAATCTCCAACCACGTCGACTCCCAGTTCCTTCAACTGGATAGGAGGAAGAAGTTCTACATGAGTTCTTATATTTTTTGGGCCCTAGCGCAACAGAGGCCCCACACCCATAGACTACTCATAGATGGCATGCTCAAGATTGGCCTGGGACAAAAGGCACCGTGGGACCATTTCCCACAAATTCAATGGGAGGCCAGCTTCTCCAGTTTCTGTCGGGTAAACGACGCGTTCATTTACTACCATTTGCTTACACCCACCCGGGACGCTAGATATCGCCCATCTTCGGAGGCAATGAAATTAGTCCATAGTTATGGACATTATTACATCCAGTTCCAATAACACACTTACATTAGGGTCATCAGCTTCTTCGGGAAACCCTACTTGTTGCCGAAGCACTGTGGGGACAAGATCGTGCTGTTGGAATATTGCAGGAAAATCATGGAGGTGCATGCCCTATTTTCCCTCAAAAAGATACCCAACATCCCATTCCCAATCACTTGTATGAATTACACATGCAGCCTGGCCACCGCAAAGGAGGCAGACAATGAGCTAAAAAGTTATAACTTACAGGAATTTTATTTGGCACGAAAATTTTTTGATCCGCATGGAAAGATAGCAATGACACTGCCCCGGGCTTCGGAGCCCCACCACACTCACATAGAGGACTTCTGGGCAGATTTCTAGGATAACATGGAGGTGCGGAGCTAGCACTATGTCAGTATGATGGCCGGCATGATGAAGAAACTAAAGCTCTAGAGGTTCTCGATAGACTTCTTGGATGCCACCCCCACTATCGACCCCCAGTACAAGGCTAAGGGGATCGATAAAATAGCTCTTCCACCAGTAAATTGGGACACCCAGGAAGGGCCTATGATTGAAGACTTCACTCGAGAGGTGGTCAAGAGAAGCCACGCCTATTTTAAGAAGGTGTGCCCCGGGAGTATTCACCAAGAAGCCCAACTGGCGCTGAAGTTAACTCCACAGCTGGGACCTAAATTGACCCCGGGGGCTGGGACTTCTTCACAGGGAGCAGATAAGGGAAAAAGAATAGACATGACCCCTTCTATGCAAGAAGTCCCCATTATAGAGTAAATAAAGTAGTCAGTGGTAGCCTCTGAGCAGATGAGGGAGCAATTAATAACAAGGCTGGCCACCCCACCACTTATGACTGGGCCACTTCGTCCCCCTTCCTCCCTGTCACTGGCAGCCCTAATGATGAAGGCAACGGGGGTGGATCCCATGGAGGTGACAGCAATAAGAGACGTTGGGCCACCTTTGATTACCCGCAGAAGGAAGAGGCTTAATAAAAATCCTAAGGCAAAGCCAGGGTTGGGTACGTCCCAGGCCCCACAAGTTGAGATCCTCTCTTCCAGTTCCCCGGAGCCTGAGAAGGAAATAGAGCCTGCAGAGGTCCCGGCTAGTTCCCCTCCACAAGAAGAATTTGATGATGTATTTGCGACCGACGAGTTTGGGAATTTGTAGGGGGATAATACCAAAATGGAGATAGAGGTCCTAGGGGCAGAACAAGAGGCTGCAGAGCAAGAAGACATTGAACAAGATCCTTCACAGGGACAAGAGAGGAAAGTAGAAGAAAAAGAGCCAGAACCAGAGATTGCCTCTGGGGTGCAAGCGATGCAAGGTTTGGGAGTGGACCAACAGAAACAGGATGAACAAATGGCATCTGCTGGGGGAACCGGACCTTCAAGAACAACCGTAACCCTAGCCACCATGTTCCAAGGGCCACTCCCAGGAACAAATTTTGGGCAGGTGATTACTGCGGCCCAAAATTTGAATCTTGGCCCAACACCTCCCCTACTGTCAAAAGATACACCGGTAGAAGAAGAAGCCTCGGCAGTAGAAGAAGAAGAGAAACAAGAACAGTGTAAAGAAGAAATCCCTGAGGAAGCCTACCAAATTCCGAATGCAGTAGTCAATACAGAGGACAAGGCCAAGGAGATAGAGGTTGATGAAGAGAATATTGTTGCAGAAGAAGTTTCAGCAGGGAGAAGAACAGACGAGGCCCATGCCACTGAGGAGCAACAGCCGCAGGGCACCGGGGAAGAACTAAGGGAATAGATTCTTGTAGAAAAGCCACCCCCACCTCCTTAGTGGCTAGTAGAGAGCAAAAAAAGGAAAGCTCAGTCTGCTCCAGTGATTCCTCTCTCCCTAGCCAAAATGATGGCCCAAGTCCAAGCCCTGCCAAAGGCTAAGAAAGCCCAGAAAGTTCACACTCTCTGAACTGGGCCGAGCGGAGAAACAGTTGTCATTGTGGAAACACCTCCCCGAAACACTGATGAAGCAACCACAAACCCTAGAGACTATAATGTTGCAAAGGTATCAGTAGGTAAAAGGGGAAAGCAAGGTGAGGTAGACTTGTTGAAGGAGGCAGCAAGGGCGGTGGAGGCCCGATATGAGAAAGAGGCCCAGAGGCTCAAAGATAAAAAGGAAAAGAATGAAAACCTTGTCGAATTTCTTACTGAGATGGCTTGACCCATCAATGTCGCTCCTCCGGAGGCCTCCACCTCAGAAGATCTACCGCAGAGTGATATAGACTCCCTGCGAGTAATGAAGAAGAAAGCTTAGGCAGTGGATGAATGGGTCACCCTGCAAATAGGAAACACACAGATTTCCTGGTATCCACCCTCCCAGATCTATACATGGCCCAATAGGTCATTCACTAGGAAGAGATTCTTATTAAACTATGGAAGGATGATGCCGAGAATTACTAGGCATGGAAGGTGGAGCTCGAAGAGCTCCTTACCCTGGGAGAGGATATAATTTATGAAACCAAAATTCTGGGTGATGAATCATTTGATTTTGTAAGAACCCAGCAATCCAGACTTGACCTCACATTGGAGGTAACCAAGCAACTGGTAGGGTCCTTACAAGATAAGGTAAATACAGTGAAGTATTCTTCCAATTTATATAAGTCATTTGTAATAGAGACTTCTGGGGCTGATCCCTTAGCACAGATACATGTACCCCCGAAGATGCAGTTTTGGGGAGTTTTGATGAAATAATGCAGTCCCAATATCAATCCCCGGAGGGGATAGATGGGGCCCAGATGGAAAAATTAACCCGCATGATACTTAGTGGTCATGATGCAGCGAGGATGGCAGATGAATTTAAGGAAAATGTTCCAGACCTGGGGGGAACAAATTGAAGTGGCCAAGCACTTAAGGGCCAGCCTGAAAGATATAGATGAAGATGGCATTTCTTGTCTCCTCCAGGCTTTCAATGATAATAAGAAACCTTGAGCTTTCTCTGGAGCCCAGGGAAAATTTAAGTGTTGAGTATTATTTATTCTTTTTGGGACATAAGTTCCCAGATCTCGGAGTCCCAGATCCAAGATTTTGTATTATTTAAAGTGATCTGTGTCCCGGTCCCCGAGGCTGACCGGTCACTTTCAGAGGTGGTTAATAAAAGCATGTCAGAAGGTTGTTGGCAACATCAAGGAGGCATCGACTTAACCGTTGGGCTTCTGACAGGATGGTCTTCTCAAGGTGCCATTCAAAGGTACACCTGGTACATTATAGATAGGGTGCCACATTTCCCATTTATGAGGCATGTAGCCTCAATCCCCAGGGGACCTACTTTCTTCTTTCTCCTTCCTGGCTCTCTTCTCGAGGTTGATTCTTCCACTGTATATTCTTGTCTTATTCTTCTAACTTGTAAGACCTATTCCATCTCAAGGTCTCTTGTAGGGTGGCATAGGTAGTACCAGCCCCCAGATATTGTATTTTACTGAAGCATGATGTAAAATAGGGTTAGGGTTAGGAGAGTTGTATAAATAGCCAAACCGGCCCATTTCCAAGGGTCAGTGAAATTGATGATTTTGTTATCCATGACAATAGAAAAGTGATTTCTGATCTTAGGTTGTAGAGCTCAATGCTCTATTGTTCTAGTTTTATATAGTCAAATGCTCCCCTGGAGCCACCATTGTATCACACACCAATGCTTGCTAGAATGAACATTAATAAAGAAGGAAGAATTCTTGGCAATGACGTTGTTGGCATTCCAGCTTCTGAGTTAATGGTATTTCATGTTTTAATGTTCTTTATGTCTTCTACTCTGATATGTTAAAGTAGATTAACGACCTCTTTACTCCCCCTACTGATAAAATGCTAGCTCATGGTTATGTACTTCTTCGATATTTGGTGTAGTCTATCAGAGTATTATTGATGTTCTAGACATTTCAGCATGACTATAGTTAGATGAAATGTTTCTAACCCTACAAGATCTTTTTCATTTCATTTTCTAAGTGTAGAATGCTAGGGGAAACCTTACTGTATTGAATCTCCAGAGGTAATGAGTTGAAGAAACCAGATGTCCCCCTCAAAAATAGTCACTTCTCCCAACCGAGCCCCACACCGTTGTGACCCGACACCCAGGTGCTTGAAGGCCCAAAAAATTTAATTTCCCTGGACAACCTTTACAGGCAGAGTTGGCTGGTATCCCCGGAACCCGGTGACAACTTATGACTGTTGGCAGACCCGGTCAGCAAAACCCCCTCAACAGGTTGTCAAACACACATCTGCACCTTCGGGCTCGAACACTTAAGCTCAGAAAAAAAATTACTTAGCTCTCAAGGAAATGTGTTAGAAGTTAAAAATAGTTTGCAGTAAGTGTAAAAGTGATAAGATAAAATGCCTTATATAATGTGTGGGAGAGCGCATTAGTTACCAAAAGTAACTTTGAGAAACGCATCGATAACCAGGGTCCAGACTCTGGGATACCTAATGATCATTCATTTTCAAGAGAAGAGAAATGGTCATCAGATACCTAGGATCTGAAACCACCTACTTGGGAACGATACTCTGGGAACAAGATCCTAGACAAAACAAAGAACACAAGAAGGAAAAATACTGAACGGGACCACAAGGTCTAGAGAAAATAGACAACCAAACCAAAATAATAAAGGAAAGGAAAGAGAAAACAAAACAAACAAATAAAGACAAAATGAAAAGAAAAGGGGGACCTGACATTTTGTACACAAAATTTAGGGACGGGTATGCAGGGCATAATAGGGCCTTCTTGTCCTCAGCATGTCTGTTTAGTGCAACCATCCATTTGTTTAGCTAAGGCTTGTGCTAGAAAATACTAGAAATAAGAGTGGGGCATATTACAAGAAGAACACCAAGGGTTATTTTTCACATTTTTTTAAGTATTTCTCTTCACAGGATTTGGGGTTTCCTTGGACTTCTGGTTTTCCCGATTAGTAGGGATAGGCTTCCCATCTTTCCAATTTGTTTTATATGGAATATCCCTCAAATTTGGATGTCTATCATATCTCTTGTATTGATATTTTTTATCATAAAAACCTTTATCATTTTTTTCCATCTTGGAAGTAAGATCTTTTACCACACTCATCATTTTATCCACCCTATCTTCCTCCTTGACAAGTTTTCTATTCTGTCCTCTTGTCTCCTTCCACAATTTACCATCCTCTTTTCCCCATTTTCCTTGAGGCTTGTCTTTTTCTTTCAATATCTATGGTTGTCTCATAAGCATATCTCAGAGTGCATTTTTTGTAGTATTTCTCTTCAAAGGATCAAGGGTTTCCTTGGACTTCTAGTTTTCCTTATTAGTAGTGACATGCTTTCCATCTTTCCAATTTGTTTATATGGCACATCCCTCAAATTTTGTTGTCTATCATATCTCTGGTATTGATATTTGTTATCATAAAAACCTTTATCATTTTTGTCCACCTTGGTAGTAAGATCTTTTACTGCACTCATCATTTTATCCACCATATCTTCCTCCTTGATAAGTTTTCTATGATGTCCTCTTGTCTCTTTCCATAATTTACCATCCTCTCTTCCCCATTTTCCCTAAGGCTTGTCTATTGCTTTCAATATCTATGGCTATCTCGTAATCATCTCTCAGAGTGCATGGGTTTTTCTCCCTAAGAAGTCAATACATATTTCCATTAGCAGCATTGAAGTATATGTTTAAACACACTTGCTCATCCAATCTTAATACTTGAAATAACTTGTTCATGGATTTCAGAAATCTATTCTTGAAATTAGCCATACTTTCATTTCTAGGGAACTTGTAAATATTATTGAACTCATTCAATATGTAACCTAAATTAACATGTTTATGGTATTGTTCCCAGAAACATCTGGAAAATTTATCCCAAGATGCTATGCTACCCTATGGAAAATTTCTAAACAAGTCCCTAGCATCTTCAATCATAGATTGGACAAAAGTATTCATTATGACATCTTCATGCTCAATCTCAAAATTAGTAATCTTGTCAATGAAAGCTCTTAATTACTCTTCACAAGTTATGACATTATTACAAGTAAAATTGGGGATTCGATCTCTTACCTCATTTGGGATAATATTTCGATGGCCAGGGATTCCATCAAAAAATATAGGAAAATATATATCCAAATGAACAGGTCTTCTCTAAAAATTTCCAAGGGTACTAGTCCTACTTGTGTCTACTGCACCTCCTTGATTTTGGGTAGGTTGAGGGACACCTTTCTTAGAACCATAAACTTGAGCACTTGGCCTTGAACCACCTAGTGGGTTTTGTTATACTCTCCTAGTGGTAACTGGCATTGATATACTTGTAGTATTATTTGTAGTAGCATGTAGGAAAGAAATTTTCCTTTTCATCTAAGTAGCAGTAGCTTCTAACTCCATTTTTTCTAATTTCTTAGCTAAATCTTCCTTAGCTTGTCTATCCTTTTCAAGTCCCATGCCAACTTGAGACATACCATCAGGGGTAATTTTTCCTTTCTTGGGTTCATTTATACTCACACCAACCATTTTATGCTTACCCTTATCAGAAGCAACCTTATTATTCTTCTTGACCTCAATATTTTTTTCAATCTCATATGGATGTAACTGCCTCAAAACATGTGCTTCTCCTTCAAACTCATCTTTCTTATAATTTGATTCATTATTAACAACTTGTTGTCTCAAGGCTCCAATATCACCGGACAAGTCCTTATCCAAACCCTTGACCTCTTCATTGAAACTTCTAGCCTTAAGCTCATTATTTTTTATATTTTTCAAGAGTTCTTCTCTTTCTATTAAAAAATCATAAATCTCTTTCTTACACTTCTTTCTTTCCTTGTCTACTTCTTACAACTGGTCACATTCCTTTCTTCTTAAAGCCATCACTTCATCATGCAGTTTATCAAAATAATAAGGTGCAGTTTCAGCAGCAAAAGTTTCTCCTTATCTGTCTAGAGATTCTTGTATAGGAAAAAAATTGTATCACTCATTTCTCCATCCCAAAAGGGATCAAAAGATGTAATATCTACACTAGGGCCAACTGACCTTGGATGCTCAAACCTCTCAGAGGATGATGAAACTTTCTCAAGGATAGGGGTCAGGATTTTTAATCTAGATATTCTGGGGGAGTTATGGTTAGACCCACCTCTCCTAGACCATTTCCTTCTTCCAAGTTTATGGAGCTCTTCTCCTAAAATACTTCTAGGATTATTCCTATAATAAGACCTGGTATTTCTTTGTTGACTCATTGTAAATTTGACAAGAACTTTCAAAATTTTAATATGCTATACCAACAACTGGAATGCACAGAGCACAGAGTCGTCACCCACAAAAAGTATGGGAAAAATTCATAAATTGATCAAGAAATGGAACAATAGAAAATTAATTTTTTATGAATTTCAAAATCCTTTTGTTAAATATCTAGTCATCACCATTAGATTTGCCATTTTGTTAGAGCTTTTTCTTCTAGAATATTAATGTAGCATCAATGTTTGACTCTATGATTCCTGAATCGTGATTAAACCAAGAAAAAGTCTGACTAATGATGATCAAATCCTCCTTCACTTTGAGCTCCACAAACTTAGGAGGGTTTACCTCTTAAATTGAATATTTAGTGCTTTTTATTGTATATTTTGATTACAAATCTTGTAGATGTTAACACCTAATCTTATGCATAGATTTATAAACCAAAAGACACACCAGATAATAAAAAGCACTAATGCAATAAGGATTCTCATCCTTGTTCACTTCGAGCTTCAAGATCAAGTGGATATACCTAAAGGATTCACTTCTCCAAGGAATCAACAAAAATAGTTGTATTCTTCAACACAAGTCATAATCATTTATGCTCTTTTGTAGACCTTATGGCAAGACATGTTGTCAATTAGTGCCATAACACTTAGTCATTTATATGATTATAGTTTTAACTGAGTCAGTAGCTTGAACTGTTACCCAAGCTAGGAATTTGCAATGTCAACTGAGCACTTAGTTTAGAACACTATCACCTAAGTCACCAGTGTTACCCAAGTTACCATCTCTAAGTGATCAATGTGACCCAAGCGCCTAGTGTTAACCGAGTGCCATAGTTTCCAATTTACTGTGTCGCCTGAGTGTCAGTATATTAACCGAGTGGATTATTGGACCCGAGTATCAACATTGGGCTGACTTAGTTCATTTTTCATACTATTTAATATGAGAAGTAGCCAACCTGTAGTGGTAATTGATTTGGATAAGATATATATGTTAGATACTTTATTTATCAAAATAGACAAAATAGAAGAATAAAAAGAATGAATATATGAATGCAAATATGAAGTGGTAGATGGATTAGAAGGATACAACAGTATAAAGGAACAAAAGAGACTCAGCTATGACATTCAGGTGATCAGTATTATTTCAAACGATCTTATTCAGCAAATGAGAGTTGCATAACATATAATTCACTAGTTGATCCTAACAGGTGTATCATCAAAATCCTTTAGCAAGGTGGAATTAACACCCCTTATTAAATCTCCTAATAGAGTACATACTTTATTGTATTGTATAAATCCTTTCACAAGGTGTACCTAACAGTCCTTATTTCTCTTAATAGGGAAGGCCAAAATAATTGGTCAATTGTAAGCCTTAAGCAGCCAAATTATTTCTGAAGTACTAAATCTTTTGGGTACCATCCCCACCCTAGTTTTTCTTTCTATTTGGATGATTTCTGGGTAATCAAATATTGTGTCAAGTTTTATGAATGTTTATTTCTTTTTTGTTCCATGCATGCTATTAGATTAGCCAATCTAATAAAGGATAAAAGATAATAAGATTTATTGGTTCGTGATTCACCCCCTCTCATTCACCTAGCCTATAATATATTTCCAACAATTGGTATCAGAGCTAAAGGTTCTCTTATCAGAAGTTTAATGGCTTGAGAAAAGATCAGAGGCAATGGTATACAAACTTGAGAAAGCCATTGAAAATTAAAATATATATCTACAAGTTGTCATGGATCAAATCAAAACTCAAGGAGAAACTCTGTCATTCCCTGAAAAGAAGAACATATTTAGCAATGAAGATGAATGATAAATATTACATAGAAGAAAGAATTGAAGATTTATGTAAAGAAAGAAGTTCTCAAGAAGATAATGTATCCATTGAAGACCTACATGCAAATAATCTCAATTTACATGAAGAAGTCAGAAAGCTAAAGAGAGAACAAGAAATTCATTTAGTCAGAATATGTGAAGTCATGCAACAAAAGAACTAAGAATAAAATGATAGAGATATGGAAAAAGGAGACAAAATATTTCTAAGTACATGATTAGAAGAAAAAGAAGTTATCAGATATGAAAAATCAACTCAATATTGCAAATCAAGAAGTTATCAATATGCAGACTTAAAAGGAAAGATTACAAAATGATCTCAGTACTGGAAAAAAAAACCAATGAGAGCATGATGAATTCAAAAGTAAGCATTGATCAGTTGACATAGAACACTCAATTTAGACGTCATGAACAGGTCAGATTAGGTTATACTATGTTAGGAATAAGGTGTCTCAACCTTGGATAATTCCTATTATTATTATTTTTTTTGTAAAATGTATTTCTTACAAATAATGTAATTAAGTGTGAGTGTACATGTCTAGTTGGCATGTTAATGTGTCACTCCACTTGATGTGTCATAATCTTGAATTGTGTGTAAGGAGATCATGGCTGAAATGGTTATGATGGATTCCTATGATACGTAAGAGCTATTTCTAGAAGATTCAATGATAGGTGAAGACATGCAATGACATGTGGCAACTGATAAAGTTGAGTACTATACACTCTTCCACAATTATGGGGTTCGAGGTTAGTATTTTCTCAGAGAATGGTAAAACCCTAATACGGCTATCTTTGGAAGATGCCCTAAAAAGGAAAGTGCATGATATAAGAATTTTTTGAGGGTTGTAGATAGATATAGAAAAAGAGTGTATTATTGGTATGATCGTGTGCTACTGGATTTGTTTTTGTGTGTCGATTGTCTCCTGAAAGAACTTGCATTCCAAGTGTGTTGTAACCATTGTGTTGAAGATAATACATTGTGTAGGTTTTGGAGTGCTGGGGTTTTTTACCGAAAGGTTTTTCCTAGGATAAATCATTGTGTCATTCTCTATTTCCTGTATGCATGGTATATGGCTGCAATATCTTTGTTAAATTAGTTAACGAATCTGAAATTGTAACAATTTAAAAGAATTTGCACAATAATTTCCTTTAGAGATTAGTGTACGAAGTTGTTTCCGCACCCGAGTTTCCTTACAAGTTCTTATAAGAGCTTGATCAACTTTTGATCCTAGTTGTTGGGTAGGGTTTTTTGAACTAATCCCAAGTTGAGTGAGAATTTTTTTTTGTGCAGAGCATTCTGAATCTTATTTGCAGATTGAGATGGCAAGTTCCTCATACAGTAGAATGGAGGTGGAGAAATTTAATGGCACTAATTTCAAGTTGTGGAAACTCAAGATGGAAGACATGCTTGAAGACTGCGATCTATGGGAGGATACTGCACTTGATGTGAGACCTACAATGATATCTCAAGTGGATTGGGAGATCAAGGATCAGAAGGCTAAGGGTCTCATTAGACTCTGTCTAGAAGATGTCGTTCATATGAATGTTCTTGATGAGACTACTGCAAATTATTTGTGGAAATGGCTTGGATCTATGTATCAGGAAAAATCTCTGGTGAATAAGTTGTTCCTGAGAAATAAGTTGTATTCTTTAAGAATGGAGGAAGGTGGATCTGTAACTTATCATCTCAATGCATTCAATTTATTAATTGCATAGTTGGCATCATCCGGTGCCAAGATTGAGGAGGAGGATCGATGTATGACCCTGATTTGTTCCTTTCCAGATTCATGGGACCATCTTGTGATGGCTCTTGGAAGTACTATAGTCACATTCTTTATGGATGATTTGGTGTCTTCACTGCTATCTAAGAAGATGTGAAGAAAGACTTCGGATTCATCTAAGGAAGCCCTTGCTGTTCGTGGGAGATCCAACTAAAAAGGAAAGCAGAATGATAATAAGTCAAAGAAGGGAAGATCCAAATCCCATGGGAGTTCTAAGACTCCTGGAAAATCCAAGGAGAAATGTTGGAACTATGATAAATATAGGCACTTTTGAAGGGACTGCAAAGAACTGAAGAAGAAGAAAGGCTCAGATTCAGCTTTCAAAAAATCTCAAAAAGATGGAGATGCTTTTATTGAAGCTTTGGAAGCCCATGCATCTAATGATGTGTGGTTGGTAGAATTGGGTGCTTCTTTTCACATGACCTCTCATCAAAATTGGTTCTCAAAATATGAAGAGTTTGATGGTGGAAAGGTGTACTTGGGTGATGATTCTCACCTAAATATAGTTGGACGTAGAAGGGTCACTATCAGATTTCCTAATGGATGAGTAAAGGGAATCAACATAGTTATGCACGTTCTAGTTTTGGCATGAAACCTATTATCTGTAAGTATGTTGAATGATGTAGGTGTACAAGTTGTCTTTTCGAAAGATGGATGCAAGATGATGAGAGGTTCTATGGTGATCGCTAAAGGTACTAGGACAGGTACTTTGTTTCACCTTAATGCATGCATTGCTCAGTGCAATAGTTCTTCTGTTTCAAAGAAGAGAGTGGATATAACTTCATCCCCACCATCTAAATGAGAAGTAAATAAGACTATGGTAATGGGTTCCAATGGTAGTGCAGTAAGTGTACCTAAGGGTGCAAACACTTTGGAAGGCAAGATTCCTGCAGAAAAGACAATTTTGTGGCATATGAGATTTGGTCACATTGGTGAAAAGGGTATTAGGACCTTGAAAACTAAAAGTCTCGTTGAGGGGCTAAATGATTGTAATCTTGAATTTGATTTCTGTGAACACTGTGTTTATGGTAAGAAAAATCATTTTTAGTTCTACTCCAGTTCTCACAAGTCTTCTGGACTTTTAGATCTTATTCATTCTGATGTATTTGGTCCTATAAAAGTTCCTTCTATCTCCAGTTGTATATATTTTTTATCTTTTATAGATGATTACAGTCAAAGGACTTGGATATATTTCCTGAAAAGTAAGACACAAGTTTTTAGTCGGTTCAAGGAATTTAAGGCTCTTGTGGAGAATCAGATTGGTAAAAGAATCAAGTGTGTGAGAACTGATAATGGTGGTGAGTTTTGTTCCATAGAGTTTGAGAAAATATATAAAGAACAAGGAATTGAGAGACATAAGACAACTCCTTACACCCTACAGCAAAATGGAGTTGCAGAGAGAAAGAACAAGACACTGATGGAGAAGGCTAGGAGTATTCTTAGTGGAGTTGTTTTAGGATAAAGGTTTTGGGCCGAAGCTATGGCCACTACTTTCTATCTGGTTAACACATCTCCTACATCAGCTCTTGTTGGTAAGACACCCATTGAGGTGTGGTCTGGTAAGAAGCCTTCAATTAGACACCTTCATGTTTTTGGTTGTGAAGCTTATGCACATATTCCAAAGGAGAAAAGATCTAAGTTGGGAAACAAAGCTGTCAAATATATTGTCATCAGATATAGTGTTGGTGTGAAAGGATACAAGCTTTGGGATCCTATGACTAGTAAGGTGTTGCATAGTAGAAATGTTATTTTCAAAGAGCTAGCATCTTCTCCTATTGTGCTACAACCAGATGAAAAAGAAAAGGAAAAATGTGTTGTTCAGTTTCCTCCTACCCCTGAGAAGACTGAATAGAGAGACCATGTTGGGTCTAATGATGAGGAGAGCTCTAGTAGCTTTCATAGTTCGGAAGAAGAGGAAGAACAACCTCAACCTCAGCCCTTGAGGAGATCAACGAGAGAAAGAAAGCAACCAGAAAGGTTTGGTTATTCTATGTTAGATTCCCGTTGTGATTTTGCTTTGATTACTAACATTGATGAACCTAGATCTGTGAAAGAGGCTTTGGGCATGGAAGATGCAGGTTCCTGGATTGAGGCTATGGATGATGAGATGGATTCATTGGAGAAAAAAAAACTTGGGACCTTGTACCTTTGCCTAAAGGGAGAAAATCTATTGCCTATAAATGGGTGTTCAAGAAGAAATTTTGTGCAGATGGCAGTGTTGAAAGGTACAAAGCTAGATTGGTTGCAAAGGGATATTCATAGGTAGAGGGAATAGATTATGGTGAAATATTCTCTCCTATTACAAAGTTGATATCCATTAGATTTCTATTATCTCTTGCTGCATCATATGATTTAGAGATAGAACAGATGGATGTGAAGACAACTTTCCTTCATGGTTATTTGGAGGAAGAGATTTATATGTCACAGCCTGAGCACTACATTGTTAAAGGTAAGGAATCCTTAGTTTGCAGATTAAAGAAATCTCTATATTGTTTGAAGCAATCTCCTAGGATGTGGTACCTTAATTTTGATGCCTTTGTGTTGTCAATTGGATTTGTAAGATCAAAATCAGATCATTATGTTTATTTCAGAGTTGAAAATGATCGCCTTCTTATTGTTGCATTGTATGTTGATGATATGTTGTTGTTTGGGAAGGATAAGGGTATGATTTCTGATTTTAAATCTTAGTTGTTAGGATATTTTGAGATGAAAGATCTTGGGGTAGCAAGGTACATCTTGGGTATGGAATTCAGTAGAGATAGGTCTAACAGAAAACTTTGGTTGAGTCAGAGTAAGTCTGTAAAGTCTGTGTTGGACAGGTTCAACATGGCAGATTGTAGACCACTATGTGTTCCTGTTTTAGTGGGAACAAAGTTATCTGTAGATGATTGTCCAAAATCTCCTAGTGAGGTGGAGGACATGAGTAGAGTACCTTATGCTAGTGTAGTTGGCAGTATTATGTATGTTCTGGTCTGTACTAGACTAGACATTGCCCAAGTAGTGGGATTCTTGAGTCAGTTTATGGCTAACCCTGGATGGGTACATTGGGATGCAGTTAAGTGAGTATTCAGATATTTGAGGGGTACATCAGATTACTCCATATGTTACCATGGTAACTCTTCTGGATCTCCACATTTAGTTTGTATTTGTGGGTTTGTAGATTCAGATTGGGCAGGTGATATTAACAGTAGGAGATCCACGAGTGCTTATGTGCTCACTATGTTTGGTGGTGCCATCAGTTGGATGAGTAAGCAACAACCTGTGGTTTCTTTTTCCACTATAGAAGCTAAGTACATGGATACTACTCATTCTTGTAAGGAAGCCATTTGTCTTAAGAGACAGATCCAATGGGAGCCCATTCTCAAATTCCTCCTAAGGTACTACTGATACACTACATCTGAGCTTTCTATCATTGCAACATTCAACAACTAGGCACATTGGAGCTGAAAAAATTATATGAATCACTTTGTGTGGACTGGAATCTGAAGCTTGAACACAAGAACTTCGAAGTAAAGGGATTATCCCACATTTTACAAATGTCGAAGAACTTTCAAATAAAGTGGATTAGGTTTATTCTGAGCCATGTTCATAGCATGCATCTCTAGTTGGAGAAACCAGTGAAGATCACTAAGATGATGGTACACCGAGTGACAGGGTACACAACTCTTGACAAACCTAAAGCTACCAAAACCCTACCTTAAGATGAGCTATCCAATAAGACTCTTTCTAAGTGGAATAGAAGTGGTATGAAGTTGAATGGAGTCACTAACATGGAATTTAAATTTGGAATTCATGCGATTGCACACAAAATATATAGTTCTAGCTGACCAAACAATGTACCATGTGAGGCTATGGACTTGGAATACAAAGTGGTCAAGAAAAATCTATCATTCGACCTTTCTGAGTTGCAACTCATCCAACTAAGAAAAACATGGAGAGAATTTGGGAATCCAAGACCAATCCATGTAGGTTCGGTTCAATCTTTGTCTACATGTTCTTTTATGTTCAGAAATTTTTCCCTTCAAAAGGCACAGTTGTATGAAAAATGACAAACATATAGTCTATCAAATAAGTGAATTTGTAGCAGAATTTGGAGATAATTTTGAACGCATCATGGATGCTTACTTTGAAAGTTTCAGAGAGAAAATGTAAAATAGATACAAAATTCCAAAAAAAATGGTAGAGGACTATTAGGATGACATATGCTTCCTAGGTAATTGTGACAAAGTATACATTCAAGAAGTCAAGCCTAGGGTTGCATGGGTGAAACCGCTTACATATGAGGTAAACATTGATGAGCCAAGAGACATTATTGAAGCTCTTATAAATGAACGTGTTGATCCTAAAGCATGATATTTTTGTACTTATGAATAAGCTAAGGGTAGAATATCATTGCAGATTGAGATTCCCAAAATCTTAAAGAGAGGAAGGAAGAGAATTGAGAAGTTTCAAAAGAAATATGGAAAGCCATCAGACTCTCTTCGTTCAATCACTGAAAGCAAAGGAGACAACATAAAGATAGAAGAAGATGAACCTGAGAAGAAAGAGGAAGAGGTAGAATTAGAGCCTCCTAAGAAGAATAAGCTAGCACCCAATAAAACACCAAAGATCTCTACCCCTGTCTTCACTAGAAGGAAACCCAGAAGATCTAGAGGAAAACTAGTATTTCCTAAAGAAGATGAAGAAGATAAAGTTACATTCAAGAAGAGACCTCCTAAATTTGAGAATAATATTGAAGAATTGAAAGGAGGTAGTGGTATGCGATCTCTCAAATCATCAAAGTATGCTTCTAGAACCAAGGATGTGAAGAAGATGATTGAGGATGCATTAGTAGAGAAGATGGCCAGATGGAAGTATGATCTATCTGAATTGAAAATTCATATGACTGAAGACCTTCTCAAGGTAATCACCATTCACTTGCACAATGCAGTTCTAATTGAAAATGAAATCATAAAGAAAACCTTAAAAAAATTCATGCCGACTATGACTGATAAAGAGGTAAAAGATGCCATGACTAAGTAGGAGAGTAATCACACTCCAAGGTTTAGGACTTTTTAAATCTTGAGAAAGAAAATAGAGGATGTTGTGCAGCCTGCAAAAAAGATATGGAAGTCAATTTTTATTGAGAAGGGAGATGATAAGAAAGAGGAATAGAGTATAGACCATCATGTATAGGTCAAAGATGAAGAGTTACTTGAGGTTTAGACCATTGAAGAATCCAATGGTGAACAAATAGTAATAGAAGTGATGGCATCCTTACCCAATCACCTATTTAGAGTATCCTATCTCCAAGCAAGGAAAAGATCACAGAGTCTACATCAGGACTAGTAAGAACTAAGCATCAGGCTCTACCTACTACTAGGCCAAGAAAAATAGAGTCACAAAAGGACATTGTGAATGTTTCTATAGTCAACACTGATTCTGCAGTTGGTGCATTAAAAGTTAATGAATAATTCAAAGTGAATCCTAAGGAAAAGGATGCAACAATTTTCTATATCATTTCCCCAACTTGATATTTCCTTAGGAAGATCTAGCCTATGTGGTTGTAATGCTTCTATTATTTCAATTAAATATCCCCTGCAAGACCACACACTAAAAAGTGGATCCAATGTTGCTATTGCATCCTTTACCTCCTTTTTAATATCAGAAAACTTGTTGTATTCCTTTTCAATTGCATCCATCTTTCCTTTTTTTCATCTTAACCTTATGTTGGATAATATTAATCAAGGCAGAGAGAGAAACTTCATTCCTATCCTTGTTGGATACCTTAGTTGACTCATGAATCTCCTTAGTGATAGCATGCTGAATAATTTCAACTTCTTGAATAGGTGGAGGAAGAGCCTTGGAGGCTTCTTTAAAATTTTCCTTTATATCCTCTAATTTCTCCTCCAATACCTATATTCTCATCAGGTCCTTCTCCCTATCTTAGGACAAGGCAATTATTTCATAGAAAATCCTCCCATATATTTGTGGTAGCTTCTCTATTTTGACTTCATTTAAATTGGAAAAATGGGTGACAACTTTAGAGATTTCCAAAGTTGATGTGTTTTGTACTGTCCATATAATCTTGTCTCCATCCATCATTTCTTCCACATTTATCAAAGATGGCTTTTGTGTACTTGGAGCTAAGGAAGACATGGAAAGAGTTTGGGATATAGGGTCATAGCCACAATCTCTTATCATATCCCCTATCTAAGTCATGGAGGATAATTGAGCCTCTGGCTACCTCCTTATTTGATCTATGATAAATTTTGAGACTAAATCTCATCCTGGTACAAGAAAAATCCCACTTGAACTTACCAATTGTCTAGCCTCCTCCACTATAATATTTTTAGAGCTAGTATCATAGGCCTTTATAGGTTGCAAGGTTTCATCTCCTAGTGTGGAACCCTCTTTCATTTGTAATTGATTGCCAATTTCTTGTTGTTTTCTCCAAATGAGAAAATTGTTGAACTCCTCAATCTTAATGAAGGAATCATCACTCAACAGTTCTTCTTGGTATAATTCCCTTTCATATTTTCATAATTTGAGAGTCAATTCAACCTCCTCTAGGCTCTCCATCTTCTTTCCCTCACTTATTCTCTTTCTTAATTTGTGATTGTAATTCCTATCACTAGTGACCAACGTATCTATTATGTCCTTTTTATTTTCATGTTCTTTTATTTGAGAGGGTCTTCCTTCCTCTGTTCTATGTTTCTTTTGAGGAGGCACACTTGTTTCCTCTATGTTAGCATCCTTTAATCTCTTCTCAATACCAGGTGGCTTTGTCAACTAGGCAGGGCTATGCTGCTCATAAACCCTCTCATTATCTTCATCATACTCAGAGGATGAGTACTCTTCAAGCATCTTTTTCTTCTCCTCTAACTGATTTCCCAATTTATTGTATAAAGTGTCATACATCTCAGTCATTCTGGTAATCCTGGTCATGTAAGGAAATCCCAAGAAGTATCTTCCAAATGCAATCCCTTCCCTTTTCAATTGTTTCTCCAAGTCCACTAGGTCCCAGAATTTTCCACTTCTCTTCTCAACTTCTTGTTCATCAAGAACATTGTTGATGATGTCCTCTTCATCACACCCTTCATTCTCTGGGATGTTGGTAACACTTGGAGTCAATAATTTCTTGGCATTTTTATGAAATCCTTAGGGTCTATATATCTATATTCAGAAATACCAATCTTATACTAACTCAACCACTTATTCATTGTATCAAAAGATTTCTTCCCAATAAGAAAATCATGGTCCTTCATTTGTCTTGGTGTGAAATTACACTTCCCGTAAGGAGCCAAATGCTCATTGTCTGTCCATACCAGCTGCCAAATGAATTATATCTGTGCAACCCTTGGATGAACATATTTTGGAAGCACATGTGGGGTTTGAGGACATCTATATACCCTAATCAATGTGAAGGTCTGTCCCAGATAGAAATCAACCCAATTATGATCTTGAGGCCATTTATTAATATATTCAAAATGCCTTAGAAGCCTTAACACCTTGATAGACAACCTGGTTATATTCACACAAAGAAAAACCAAAATTGGGTACACAATCCAGTTCTGAAAACCACAAAACTCATGCTCATTTGAAGTATAACTCCAAACCATAATCCAAAATTGCATAGGATTCAACTAGGAATTAATGAGTGCCCTCAGTCTCAACATTTGAGTATCAAAATAATTAACATTATGGAAAATTATTAAATGTATCCAAAGAGAGTAACACATAAAATGAGGTTGATTTCCCTTCTGAATACTCAACAGACCCTAATGTATCTGTTCAATGACATAATGAATATTATCTTAATCAATATTGACATGGAATTTTTGTATGACTAAGATGATCATTAACAGATCTGAAGGTATTCTATCAACATCTCCATCCATCCATAACACTCTGCACAACCCATATTCTAAGTACTTCATGTTGAAATGCAAATCCTTGAATTCATAAGGTGCATTCATATGGATAGGTAATGGGGCTACATACTTCCCCACTCTAGGCATCAAATTGAGGATTAAACTCTTGACTAGATTGAATTCCTTCTTATATCTATCTCATTCTTTATTCAAATCAATCTCTATAGATGAAGAATAATAGATACAAAAGGCCTTCATGAAAGAAGCTCTATCTAAGAAAACTAGGTATGTTTGATCCTTCTTTCTAATAGTCTTAGACACTGGATCATATTTTCTAGCTAGTTCTATGAGAAAATCAACATCTAAAAAGACATTCAGAACTATCAACTTTCATAAAAATGATTTGTAAGGATTGCAAATAGGAATTTGCCTAGTTTTGTTATTGCAGAAGTAAATGAATAAATGATAACCAGAAAATCCTGGAGTAATAGGATCTCTAGAACTAGACATGTAATTAGAAAAATATCATCACTAACCTTCTTGTCTTAAGTAGAGCTAGGTAGAAATGTGATGAACTCCCCTAAGTAATTTATCTTTACTTTATATTATTCTCTTGTATCTTTAGTTTTTTCACTGGCTGAAGCCTTCCTGGACTCTGGTTTTCTCATATTTTCTATTTCTCCAAAATTTTCTCTCTGAAAAAGCTCTTCTTCAAAAGTCTCTGCAACTTCTGAATTTCTTGCCACAGTTTTCTGAAAGTTCTCATAAGAAAAATATATAAGCATTGAGTCTATATATCATTCAAAAATTAATGCAACAATCTATTCGATATCTTAGAATGTCATTGTTCAATCACCTAAGCATTCATTTTGTATGTATCACATTTAATTTTGAGCTAGTCGTGGCATGTGAAGCAGACATGTAATTCAATTTGAAAAGAGGGCTAGAAAAGGCCATCATTGTTTTTTGCTTTTACAATTTCTAAAAAAACTTAGAATTTGTTAAAAATACCCTGGATGAAAATTGACTGGCTATAAACTCTCACTTTTTACAGCTTAGCAAAGTACTTTAACTTGTCATGATTTCCTATTTTTCCTCAACCTTGGTAATTCACTATTTATTTCATAGAGATTTTGCGACAGTAAGTTTCTCAGAATCTCATCATGCTCTGCTTAACTACAATTTACTTGGAGATTCAGATACAAGGCTTCCCTCTTAGTCATTGGACACTTTACTAACTCAAGGGTTTATCTCAAGATTGAATGAATAACCCATATCTCATGATCTCTAGATGAGATCTCTAACCCTAATTTATTTAAAAGATCCAGTGATAAAAATTTTCCTTACTAACTTTAACTTTCTTCTCCCAATCTATGAAAGTTAGTGACAATGGTGATCAAATTATGAGATTCAGTTACTAAAGTATCTCTTGATCTAAGAATGCTTCTTTACCAACTATCAGGATTACGAGATCTAATGATAACTTTGAAACATCCTCTCTCTCCTAATTTGGTAATATTTCATACCACTTTGATTAAATCAAGACACTTAGTGCACACCACTCATTTGAGTCTCCATTGATAGACAACACTTGGTCTCATAAGACTCATCCTAAGTCTAGTTTCAAATTTATATTTCGTGATAAGTCTGTATCTCTTGATCTCTTAATACTTCTTTAAACCTAGTCTGATTGTGAGATCACGAGATATCATATATCTCTAAGTCACTAAAAAAAATTCCTGACTCTATTCTGATTAAGAGATTCTGGGATATCTGCTAATCTCACTTTGAATCAATGATCCATGCTAAACCTTGTAAGAATTTTTCTAACCCCAATTTTTTTCTGATATTTAGAGATAAAGGTAGATCTTGGGATCTTGAAATAAGAGTATTACCCATGATCTAGTCTTAAGATTCAAAGATAGAGGCTATCTATGAATTTTTGAATTCTTTCTTAAACCTTGGTTCTATTCTGAGACTCAACACTAGCCGCCCATCTTTCTAATCTCGGGGACTTGTGTCAGCATCTAATCAAAACTCAGTCTTGTATGTCATGATTGCTGAATTCTTTCTTCTTGGCTTGATCTATTTCGAGATTCAGTGATAACCACACATCTACAATGTAATCAATGGTCATCGCTTAATCTTAGAAGATTTAACATAACTTGATTCATGTTCTGAGATTCAACGACCAACATAATTCTTGTAATCTCATAATAGAAGCTTTAACCATGGTTTCTTTATGAGATTCAGAGATAATGGCTTTCTCCCAATTTTTGAATACTTGACTTAACTTGGCTTAACTTACGAGATCCAAAGATAGTCTTTGATACTTAATATCATTGATGGTCCACAATCTCTAGATTTTAAAAGACTTAGTTGTTACTTCATGAGATTTAGTGACTAACATCATTGTTAAGTTTTTCACTTTATCGTTCAATCTCCAAACTTTATAAACTTGACAGTGATCTTCTCGAGATTCATAGATAACCTTGAAACATCCTTTCTCTAAGTCATTGAATGTTAGGAACTAACTGCCATCTTTTATGAGACTTGGAGACATAAAAGAAATAAAATAACCAAAGCATAAAGGAGAGAACATTAAGGTCAACTTGAAAACATAATAATTAGGGCATGACTTGGTGATTTGGATGACATAAACCCTACCAAAGACAAAATAACTTAGGATTTATGGTGCTTAGATATTTTAAAATAAAATTGTCTTGGGATACGAACATTTTTCAGAAACTTTGCAGGCACACTTGAAAACACTAGATGCTAAGGCCCAAATTACTGACACTCAGAACCAAAATGTTATACAACTCAGAAAACCTTAAATAGACCCAGCATAAGACAATTGTAAAATCATGTTTAGAGCTCCTGATTTTTATAGGATTGATTGAGGAATCAAAAATTTGGTCACATGATTTTGGAATGCTAATACACATCCTTGATAAAATATTAGAGATGTTATCAGACATAGAATAGCAGCTAATCAATATGAACATCATAAAAAATATTAGTTGGACACAACACAACATGAAATGTATGTGTCATTTTGTAGTTCAAATCCTAATATAAATATTGAGGAAACATTTTTTGAAATATTGAGGCCATATTATGTGAGGACAAACAAAGTATTTAAAACTTATTATTGCCATTATCATATTAAATTTGATCTCCACTATAAGGTTTTTCACAATTTTGTAGAAGATACTTATGGTTTTGACAATCCTCCTCCTACTAGACAAAGTGAGTTCATCTTATCCATTTTATGTGGAAAAAGAGATGATGCAGTAATGTAACTACAAGTCTTTCTCTGCACCCTATGTTCCTCTAGGGTATCCTATTGGTCACTTATCTGACCTATTAGGGTTCTTTCCTAACCCTAATCTCCCAAGGAATCTCTACACAAGATCCTTCTCCTTTCAACTTGTAGGCACCAATCAAGAAATCAAAACACACATCTCCTAGTCCATTGGATCTCTTCTTGCAACATCTTCACTAACTAATCCAATATGATCAAGGAAACTTCCCTTTGGAGAGATAGTCTTCTAGGTTGTCAATTGGATCCAATCCAACATCTACAATCAAACTTTTCAATGAAACTCTAGTTGAGTTCAAGGTTCTCCTTCACAAACACCCAAATAGGGCTACAAGCAATTAGGCCTAATTGGTCACCTTTTTTCTTATATATCCAAACATTCTCAAAAAAGTACCCAAAAAAACTCCACTTTTAGACACCCTTTATGGAACTCTTCAAGATTTTACTCGTTTCCACTTCCCAAACTATCTGTACACCAGAAAGCTATAATCATGCGTAAAATTAAGAGTTTCAAAGTATTAGGACTATCTCCAAAAGGTTTTGGCTTCTTGGAAATTAAAAAATATTCAACCAATCCTCTCCTTTGGTTTGAGGCTTCTTGAAATATCACCCTACCTCTCCAAAATCTCAAGTTGAAGATTTCAATGCATTCAACCCACTGTAACTCACTTCCAATGCTCTGTATTCCCTAGCCATGCATCTCAGGCTCTCCTAGGGAATCATTGAAAAAATGGAAAAGAAGATTTCTAGGGCCCCTCCTTCTACACACTTATAGTACAAGGATTCACCTTACCCATTCCAAGATCTTAGGAAAATCCCACAGTGGAATGATGAGCTATGATACCATTTCCAAAATCTACCTAGTTCAGACCAGCGACAGAGCTTAAATAAAATATTTTATAAAACTACAAAGATTAACACAAAGTGCCTAAAAAATACCACACAAAATCCAAATAACACCTACCCTATCTTATCCAAGAGTTACAGTACATAATCTAATCCATTAAATTGCTTCAAACAAGAAAATGACTTTAATTACTCAGAAAACTTGTATTCTCATAAATTGTTCTTACACCAAAATCTCATCCAAACCCAAAAAAAGGTTGAGGGAGGCCTTATATAGTTTACTATGACCATAACATGATGGTTTTAGACAGTTAGAAACCCCAAATTCCCGAAAATACATTATTGCAAGAAATGTTGTCAATGACAACATTGACAACTTTTACAACTTTTGTGATTCTTGCATAAAACATGGTAAATCAGCCCAAGAACTTAACCAATTGCATATATAGGATAAATAAACATCAAATAGGTCTCCTAAACACTTCCTTTTCCAATTTGACCCCTAAATGCATAATTTCCACTTTTTCCATCACATTGGAAATTGTAACACATTGACAACTTTGGACATTGCTTGCAAGGATAGTACCTAGGACCTAATAAGACATCCTAAACTAACTCACCACACCCTAGGACCCATATAGTCCTATTATTCTATTATTTATGTGGCTAAGACCACTACAAGAAAAAACATAATAGAAACCCTATGTGATCAGTTAGCCCTACCTGGGTGCTCCTACACCATACTCCCCAAAAAGGAAAATTATGTCACTCTTGTGGACAAGTTGTCATAAGAGATTCCCAAATTATTGAAGTCTATAGTTGCAATCCATGATGCTGTTGGAAATAATCAAGACTAACCAAGTTACTGAGAGGGGAGGGGTGAATCAGTAACTCTTAAAACTTTAAAACATTTCTGCACATGTATATACTTTGACCATTCATTCATCTAATCTACTGCA
>MU223317.1:4732735-4752443 GCA_018584345.1 Thuja plicata | reverse complement strand
CCCCCCCCCCCCTCTCAGTGTTTCTAATAGCTACTTGTTTCTTCAACATTTCAAAGGATTTCTCTGCTTCTAAGGTCGACCTAAACTTGGTTTTTACCCTACCCTTAATGGCATCCAATAATGGTGCACAAATACCACTGAAATTCCTGATAAATTTGCTATAAAATTGGGCTAACCCATAGAAAATTCTTACCATAATTGTTGTGGTGGGTGGTGGCCAGTTGAAGATAGCTACAAATTTGTCTTGATCCATCTTCAAGGACACCTTGGACACTACAAAGCCGAAATACACCAATTCTTGCTTGAGGAACTCACATTTCTCAAGATTGATGGATAGCTTCTGTTCATCTAATCTTTGCAATACAGTTTCCACATGTTTGATATGCTCTTATCTTGTTTTTCTAAAGATCAGTATATCATCAAGATATACTACACAGTTCTATGTGTAGTCCATGATCACTTCATTCATGAGCCTCATGAATGTGCTTGGTGCGTTTGTGAGACCAAATGGCATTACAAGACACTCATACAACCCATTTGTGGTATTTTATGTTGTTTTCCATTAATCTCCCTCTTTTCACCCTAATTTGGTGATAACATGATGCAAGAGCATCTTGGGTCATTGGCAATCCTCCACAAACAAAAAGATGTTTTCTTACAGTTATTTAATTTGTTCTCTGTCACTTGGGTTCTACTACTCGAGCATGCTTGTCACTGTCACTCAGGTTCTGTTACTTGGGCATTCTTGTTTTACCTATTGCTCGGTCATGCTTTACCAATGGGTTTTTCCTCTTTCTCAGGTTTCTCTTCTGATGCTTGGGTTTTGTTTTCCTATTCCTCGGGGTGTTTTTTTCCCGAGTCTCTCTGTTTATAAGTCATGCTTTTCCTGAGATGCTTATTTTTGGAGTTGGATCTAGTGGTCGAATTCTCCATTAATTTTTATGTCTTAATTGATTTGGGGTCTCTCATTGGGATCTGTGTGGACCTAAATCTAGGTCTCACTTGTGGACTCTTGTATATATTTTTGTTGTATGTTCTTCATTTTGAGATATCATTCTTAGAACAAGAAATAAAATGTTTAGATATTGAGATCGAAGGTCTGTGATATCTATTGTATGAAAATCACATTGTAATTTAGTGAATATATGGCCAAAAATAAGAAGGCCTTATAGCCTAACATGTAATGATTTTGATCAATTAATCATAAAGGATCTCTGTGTTTTCTTCTCTCACTATGTTTTTTAGCTTCTGCATTGGTTCTGCAAGGTGGTTTGGTAGTTGGGAGTGCCTTTGGCTCTGGCTCCTCATCCCTCCTTGCGTCAGGTGGTATCAGAGCATTGGTGAGATCTATGTTACTTCTTGTAAACTCTAACCCTTGTTGGTATTTTTGTGGGCTAGTAGATTGTGATCTAACCTAAAATTGCAAAGGGATTCAAGATGGTTCATGGGAGAGGAAATGAAGATCTAGGTCTAGCTGATATGCTTAGATAGATGGTTTCTATATTGGAAGAAGTTGAGAAAGCCCAACATAGAGGATGGTATCTTGATGATGTTATTGATGATGAAGTTGAAGAGGTTAAAAATGGAGCTGCACCTACACTTGTGATGATTCAGGAAGAAGAGCGATTCCTGAGAGCCTTGACAAGTTTGAATTCCACACCTCAGTTCAATCCTCCTGAGTACAGTGGAAAGTTGGATTCTGATGAATTGATTGACTAGATAACTAAGATGGAAAAGTATTTTGAATATGAGAATGTAGCAGCAGACAAGAAGGTGAAGATTGTAAGTACAAAATTGAAAGGACATGCATCCCTATGGTGGTAACATTTGTAATTGGATTGAAAGAAGAAAGGTAAAGAAAAAGTTAAGGTATGGGCTAAAATGGTGAACAAATTGAATGGCAAATTTCTACCTTGTGATTATCAGATTAACCTGATTAGGAGAATGCAAAGCTTGAAGCAGAAAGATAAATTTGTAAAAGACTACACCAAGGAATTTTATAGATTAGACATTAGATTTGTACGTGTTGAAGATGAGTTGGAAAGAGTAGCAAGATATCTGAATGGATTAAGGAGTTATATACAAGATGAGATCACTTTAGTCCAAATGGAAGGCATTGAAGAGGCATATCAATTTTCCCTAAAAGCTAAGGAAAATTTGAACAAAAGATATGAACAAAGACAAAGAGGAAGAGGTGCTAGATTCCTTAGAGGAAGAGGTAGATCTCATGGTGAAAATAGTAGATTTGAACCAAAAAATTCAGTTTCAGACACATCTAAATATAAAGGAAAAATTGAATGGAAAGGTGGAAGTTCATACCAAGGAAGAGGCAATTACTCCAGAGGTGGATATAGTAGAAAAGGTTTCCAAGTAACTTGTTACAATTGTGGTGAAGAAAGACATAAAACCTTTGAATGTACACATGCAAGCAAGAAAGGTGGTAGCAGTAGCAGAAATGTTTTAGTATAAGAGGAACCATCCAATGAACCTAAACATAATCGCATGATCAAAAGAATACTATGGAGTGAGAAGGATTAGCAAGATCCGATGAGAAAAATTTTGTTCAAGACCAGATCTAGGGTTATAGAAACTTTTTGGAAGGTGATTGTTGATAGTGGAAGCTTGAAGAATCTGGCATCTGAGGAAATGGTTGCAAAGTTACAGTTGAAGAGGATGAAGCATCTGAAGCCCGTTCAAATTTCATGGATCAAGGATGAGCATACATTAATGGTGAGTGAACAATGTTTTGTGAATCTAAAAATTGGAAAATACTATTGTATCATCTTAAAATGGAAGCACTTCCATGTTAAGAGAATTTATCCCTCCTTAGGGGATGTTTTTTACCTCCATCATATCATCCTCCCATTTTTGCATCATCTCATGCTTCTGTGCTAGTTCAAGACCCTGATTGGGCCTCTTCGGGCACCTCCTGCCCCACCTGGCATATTTTCTAGGGGTTCTGACCCCCTGGGTCAGGGTCAACCTTGACCTTGACTTGGGTCCCCCTTTCAAATCAGGAAGCTTGTCGGCTGTCAGGGGTCATCAAAAATTCAGTTTTCCCACTTTCGGGTCGGCTGTTTTGGGTTCTGAACCATTGATTCCTAAATTATATTTAATATAGGTCCTCTCCTAGGGGTAAAGGCCTTAATGGGAATTTAATCCTCCTATGTAGGCTTCCTTAGAAGATTGTGCCCTAAATTCATATAAAAGGAAGCATTTCTCTCTCATTTCCTCAACAAGTCTTCTAAGTGCCAAAAAGCTCTAATCAAGATTTTGTCAAGAAGAAAAAATGTTCAAGTGTCCATTTCCAAGCTCTCAAGGTGTTCAAGTATTCCTCTCAAGCTTTCAAGTTCTCCATTGAAGATCAAGGATTCAAGATTTTAAGCCTTTGAATGGATTAGGTGCAAACATTCAAGATTCATCATTTAGACCCTAGATCTAGCCATCATGGTGGTGTGATCTTCCTTCAAGATCCTTTGTGCATCTCCAAGACTCTTTCATCATCTCTTCAAAGTGGATTTCAAGCATACAATCATGGAGGTTTATGGTTCCTATTGAGTTCATTCTTTCATACTTACATACTTGAATACATTTGAATTTCAATTACATATCTATTTGAGTATCATAGCTTCATTGTTAGATTCAATTCTACTACTTGCTAGCATTATGTACTTTACTGATTTCAAGGTTAATTCCTAAAATGAGGTTTGAATAAGGTGAACCCCTCCCCCACAACAAAAAATCTCCTTTTTCTTTTAGGTACAAGTTCAGGATTGTAGTTTTGAGACCAGATCTAGATACCCTTTTCAGCTTTCTTTCGGATGGCGTGAACAGAGTCACTTTCAGATCTGTGCAAGTTAGGGTCAACATTATTGGGTCAGGGTTGACATTTGTGGGTCAAGGTTGACCTTTTTCATAAGACGACATCAGAATAGAAAAATATTTCTGGGTTTTGTTTGTCTCTACGTTCTGGTTGGGGCTCAATTGTTTGTTTTTCCAGAAACAATCTACAAACCTCAGAAAACAACATTCTTTGATCTGCAATATTTCAAGGTTAGTGCACTTCTCCTATTTCTTCAATTACTATCATATATTATTTCCATACTTATAATTAGTAGAATTTAAGGTATCCCCTTTGTTATTCTCCTTTCCAAATAGTTGATTCATTTGTGCATTAGCCCTTCCTTGGGGTTGATCAACTTGGATTTCCCATTTGTGCATTTGAGGATAAAAGGAATATCTTATCTTCTCCTTAATCACAATTTCAATACTTAATCAATACAATTCAATTAGGGTTAAGGAATTCAATACATTCTAGGCAACTTAAAGGACAATTTACATATTAATCACATCCTAATAAACAATCCTAATAAATCAACTAAATAAATCATTTTTTTATTGTACATTTTGGTGAACCCGCAATAGACAACTGCTTCTCTTTGGTGTTAGGTTTACATCTTGGATTACAATTTACATAATACTTATAAAATATACAAAAACACTTCTTGCATTTTCATCATGAAATTCTTTTGGTTTATGGAAGTTTTTCTCTTTATCGTACCTATGATGTCTATGAGAGTGTTATCCACTTTATCATGTTTGTTAATCTTCATGTTTCCCTTACTTACGCTATTCTAAAATTGACCAATACTAGTGTCCCTACTTTCAAAACATTAATTAAGGATTTGTGTAGTGGACTTATTGTTCTTTTAGATTATGTGAAGAATTTGGTAGATGATACTTCATTACCTAATCTTCCTAATCCTAATCTTAACCTTCCTAATCCAATCATTTCTAATAATCCCACTCCTATTCTTCCATCTTTCATCGCTAGTTCTTCTCATACTTTTGTTAAGACTCAAAATATGGTACAAGATGAGGATGTGCAAGAATTTCTAGATTTACCTTCTCCTTCTTATCCTATCCATGGTGATAATAAAGGGAAATCCAAAGAAACTTCTCCTAAAACTGATGTTCCACCTTATACAACATTCTCTCATAAGCATCATAATCAATCATCTCCAATAGATGCTATACAAGATAGGTATACTACTGGATACACTATGGTAGATAAACAAGGTTATAAGGGTTTAGGGCTTGGTGTTAATGAACATGGCATCAAAAACCTGATCAATGTATCTCCTAAACATGATATCCATGGTATAGGTTATTCATCTTCTCAATTTCATGTGGCTGATATTAACTATCGTCCTCCTCTTGATATTCTTCTTCCCACACCTACCTTAGATCATCCTGACACTCGTCAAGATGTGGCTAAGAAAGTGTATGTACACTTAATGAATTCAAAGAAAGAAAACTTTAAACCTATTCTGAAAAATGCTTTACATAAGTACAAATGTCCTTTCCACAATAGTAATAAAAATTTACTTGCTGATTGTGTGCATTTTAAATTATATGTTAGAGATAGAGCTTCTCGTGGAATTATATCTTATTCCTGAGTGGTATTACAATTTCTTCATAATTTTGACATAGGGCATTCCTCTTCTTCTTCTACAAGTTAGACTATGTTTCTCCTCTTGTATCTTAAACTGGGGGGTAAGAGGTATTCTATTATAGTCTTATAGGACCCATTATATTCTTAGCATGAATGATGTTTTGAGTATAATTGGTTATTCTTTCTACATTTTATCCTTATAACTTCCTACAGTCATGATATTCTTTCTAGGACATCTTTTTTGTAGGATACCTCTTATTTTTATAACTTTATTGATATAATTTGAATATATCATTTTCCGTCATCCCTGGGGGGCAAGGTATTTCCTCCTTATACTTCTATCTAAGGATCTACTTTCCTTAGCTTAGTGGCATTTGTTTATATTGAAAACATTACTTTCCTTATAAAGATCTATGTTTTGACCATTGATACCCCCTTATTTGAGAGGTGATTGTCCAAGGTCATTACCTCTTCTTTATTTTGCAAAATTATGTTCTTTATAAACTCTTGCCCTTGCTTTTTGGTTAGAGTTTTTTATCCTTCATTCCAAGATTCCTCATCCTCTTTATTGCAAGGAGCTTGATGGTTGAAGCTTGGGTCTTTCTTTCTTTTTGAAGATGATATTTTATCCTAAGCACTCCTCTCTAGTAGGTCTCTTGTTGATAAGATCTCTTCCTCTTTGAGGATCCTTTTACTATAAGTGACATATCCATTTCACAATTATCTATGTTCTTGGATGTAAGGGTCAATACTTTTCGCTAAGAATATGGTATACATTGTTGTTTAGCTGAATATCTCCTTACTTTGTGAAGTAGGTATCCTCTCTTCTTCTTCCTTATCCTGCCTAGTGGCTAGCCATGATAAGGAGGGGGGCATATATAGGGTCTCCCTTGTACTATAATTTACATTTATTTACATTTTGCAGCATGCTAAATCCTTGGAAGGTAATGCACATAAGTTGCTAAATCTTGAAGAGACACACATTTTTACTTTTATATTTGCTAAATCCTTGGAGGGTAACGCACATAAGTTGATAAATCTTGAAAAGATACACACCCTTTTTTTATTTTTACAATATGCTAAATCCTCGAAAGGTAACACACATAAGTTGCTAAATCCTGAATGGACACGCATTTTACATTCCATAGTGATACAAGAATGTTGATCTATGGATATTTTCAAAAGCCCTCAGAAGATGCATTTACAATTAAAAGCACAGTTTATGGGTGAACCTCTTTGGGGCTCTCCCTCCAGGGTGATTCATAGTAAGATGGGCATCTTACTAGGTGAGGTAATCACTTTCTCTTTTCTCTCTTTCACTTTCATGCTAGTAGGATTAGATCATGAAGCTATGTTATCTATAGTGTTGTTCTTGTCTTACTTATGTGGTCATGTATGTTTTCTATGATTGATTTCTCTTTATTTCCATATCTTTATGTATGTATGTTGAGTTAGAATCCTTGGTTTGGGGGCTCATATCCCTGACTTAATGATATTCTATCTCATTGCAATCCACTAGGATCCTTTTCCTCTAACTTTACCATGAGCACACTCGATTTTCGTAATCCCACTAAAGTGGGGGTTTAATGTATCATCTTAAAATGGAAGCACTTCCATGTTAAGAGTGTTTAGCCCTCCTTAGGGGACGTTTTTGACCTCCATCATATCATCCTCCCATTTCTGCATCATCTCATGCTTCTGTGCTGGTCAAGGACCCTAATTGGGCCTCTCTAGGCACCTCCTACCCCACATTGAATATTTTCCATGGGTTCTAACCCCTGGGTCAAGGTTTACCTTGACCCTGACCTAGGTCCCCCTTTCAAATTAGGAAGCTTATCCACTGTCGGGGGTTATCAAAAATTTAGTTTTCCCGCTTCCGAGTCGGCTGTTTTGGGTTTCAAAGCATTGATTCCTAAATTATATTTAATATAGGTCCTCTCCCATGGGTTAAGGCCTTAATGGGAATTTAGTCCTCCTATGTAGGCCTCCTTAGAATATTGTGCTCTAAATTCATATAAAAGGAAGCATTTCTCTCTCATTTCCTCAAAAAGTCTTCTAAGTGCCAAAAAGCTTTAATCAAGATTTTTTCAAGAAGAAAAAAGGTTCAAGCATCCATTTCCAAGCTCTCAAGGTGTTCAATTATTCCTCTAAAGCTTTCAAGTTCTCCATTGAGGATCAAGGATTCAAGCTTTCAAGCCTTTGAAGGGATTAGGTGCAAACATTCGAGATTCATCATTCAATCCCTAGATCTAGCCATCATGGTGGTGTGATCTTCCTTCAAGATCCTTTGTGCATCTTCAAGAATCTTTCATCATCTCTTCAAAGTGTATTTCAAGCATACAATCATGGAGGTTTATGGTTCCTATTGAGTTCATTCTTTCATACTTACATACTTGCATACATTTGAATTTCAATTACATATCTATTTGAGTATCATAGCTTCATTATTAGATTCAATTCTACTACTTGCTAGCATTCTATACTTTATTGATTTCAAGGTTAATTCCTAAATTGGGGTTTGAATAAGGTAAACCCCTCCCCCACAACAAAAAAATCTCCTTTTTCTTGTAGGTACAGGTTCAGGATTGCAGTTTTGAGACCAGATCTGGATACCCTTTTCGGCTTTCTTTTGGACGACACAAACAGAGTCACTTTTGGATCTGTGTAGGTCAGGGTCAACATTATTGGGTCAGGGTTGATATTTTTGGGTCAAGGTCGACCTTTTTCATAAGACATCAGAATGGAAAAATATTTCTAGGTTTTGTTCATCTCTACGTTCCGGTTCGGGATCAACTGTCAATATTTCTAGGAACAGTCTACAAACCTCACAAAACAACATTCTTTGATCTACAATATTTCAAGGTTAGTGCATTTCTCCTATTTCTTCAATTACTATCATATATCATTTCTATACTTATAATTAGTAGAATTGAAGGTATCCCCTTTGTTATTCTCCTTTCCAAATAGTTGATTCATTTGTGCATTAGCCCTTCCTTGGGGTTGATCAACTTGGATCTCTCATTTGTGCATTTGAGGATAAAAGGAATATCTTATCTTCTCCTTAATCACAATTGCAATACTTAATCAATACAATTCAATTAGGGTTAAGGAATTCAATACATTCTAGGCAACTTAAAGGACAATTTACATATCAATCACATCCCAATCAACAATCCTAATAAATCAACTAAATCAATCATTTTTATATTGTACAACTATGATAAGGTTTTGTGTGATATTATGCCTATGGATTGTTGTCATATGTTTTTGGGTAGACCTTGGAAATATCATAGACATGCTATACATGATGGAAGGCTAAATAGATATTCTATTTGGGTTGATGGTAAGAAGAAAATTTTATTACCTTTGGTTGAAGAATTTGTTGATGAGTTATGCACATCTATGAAATTTTGTATGATGGAAGGTCGAAAGTTTGTTAAGGATTTGAAAAGAAATGGTATATTTTATGCTTTAATTCCAAATAAACCGAGTAAGAATACAAAAGATGATATTGCTGCAGAAGTTGGAAAGTTGCTCACTGAGTATAAGGAGATAATTTCAGATAATGTACCTAATGGTTTTCCACCAATGAGAGATATCAATCACTATATGGATATGATTCCTAGAGCTAGTTTACCAAACAAAGCACCACATCGGTTAACACTAACCAAGAATGAAGAGCTTAACGAAAAATTTCATGAATTGTTGAACAAAGGTTTGATCCGAGAAAGTTTGAGTCCATGTGCAATACCTTCTACATTGGCACCTAAGAAGAATGGAGAATGGTGAATGTGTACTAATTCAAGAGAAATAAAAAAAATTCACAGTGAACTATAGGTTTCATATACTGAGAGTGGATGACATAATGAATTGTTTGAGTGGAGCAAAGTATTTTACCAAAATTTATTTGAAAAGTGGATATCATCAGATCAAAATCACAGAAGGTGATGAATGGAAAAATTCTTTCAAGATGTAGGAAGGTTTGTATGAGTGGTTGGTTATAACTTTTGGTTTAACTAATGAACCAAGTACATTTAAGAGGTTAATGAATGAAGCCATGAAGAAATTTTTTATTAAATGTGTGATTGTATACTTGCATGATATTATGATATTAAGTAAGACTATAGAAGAGAATTTGATACATATAAGGCAAATGTTGTAGAGATTGAAAGAGGAAAAGTTGTTGATAAATTTGAAGAAGTGTTCCTTCATGGAAGAAGAGCTTGTGTATTTGGGTTTTGTGATTTTAGCTGATGGTTTGCAGATGGATCCTGATAAGGTTGAAGCTATACTAAATTGGCCTACACCTAAGAATGTCACTGAGGTAAGATCATTTCATGGATTCGCAAGTTTTTACAGGAATTTTATCATATATTTTAGTTCTATCTATAATGATATGACTACGAAAATGAGAGGAGACAAAAGAGAATTCAAATGGACACATGTAGCTGATAAGAGTTTTGAGACTTTGGAGTTGAAGGTTGTTGAATTACCTGTGTTAGCATTACCTAATTTCAATAAGGTATTTCAAGTAGATTGTGATGCAATTGGAAGAGAAATTGGAGCTATATTGACTCAAGAAGGTAAACCTGTTGACTGATGCTAAGAGAAAATATTTTTTCTATGATCAAGAGTTCTATGCTATTGTTCAAGCTATGAATAAGTGGAGACATTATATGATGCCAAATGAATTTTTGTCATATATTGATCATAAGGCTTTACAATATTTGGGTAGTCAGAATAAGTTGAATCAGAGACATATGAAATGGGTTGAGTATTTGCAGAGCTTTACATTTGTGATTAAGAATAAGTGTGGAGTTTCTAAAAGAGTTGCTGATGCATTGAGTAGAAGGTCTTTATTAATTGAATTGAAAATTCAAGTTCTTGGCTTTGATGACATGAAAAATTTGTATGAAGATGATCCTGATTTTTTAGAGTAGTGAAGAGTGTGCAGAGCACCTAATACAAATCAATCAAGTAAGTATGAAGACTATTTCATTCATGAAGATATGTTATTCAAAGGTATTCAATTTTGTATACTAAGAGGATCAATGAGAACTAATTTGATAAAGGAGAAACATAGTAGTGCATTGGATGGATATTTTGGCATTGATAAAATATTGAGTTGGTTTAAGGAGATGTATTTTTGGCCTTAATTGTATAAGGATGTTCAGAACTTTGTGAAAAGCCATGGAGTTTGTCTAGTTGCAAAAGGAGTGAGTCAAAATACTGGTTTATATACACCTATTACTGTTCCTGAGAAACCTTGTAGTGATATCAGCGTGGATTTTGTTCTTGGCTTACCTAGGATAGAAAGAGGTAATGATTCCATATTTGTTGTTGTGGATAGATTTTAAAAGATAACACATTTCATACAATGTAAGAAAACATCAAATGTAGTACATATAGCAGATATTTTATTTAAGGAAATTGTGAGATTGCGTGGATTATCAAGGAGTATCATCTCTGACTGAGATACTAAGTTTTTAAGTTACTTTTGGAGAATACTTTGGAAGAAGTAGGATAATGATTTGAAGTTTAGTTCTACATTTGATCCACAAACTGATGGAAAAATAGTGGTTGTAAACCAAAGTTTGGGTAATATGTTGAGATGCTTATTTGGAGACACACCAAGCAATTGGGATTTGATGTTGGCACAAGAAGAGCTTACATACAATAGTTCAGTGAATAGAAATACTAGAAAGACACCATTTGAGATTGTTCATGGCACAAAACCAAAAGGTATATTAGACTTGAGAGATATTTTTGGAGAAGAGAAAAGAAGTGTTGATGCAGAAGAATTTGTAGAATTTATGAAGACATTGCATGAAGAGGTAAAATAGAAGCTAGAGAAAAGTAATAAAAAATACAAAGATAGTTCAGATAGATCAAGAAGACACAAGAATTTTGAAGTTGGTGGTGTAGTTATGGCTCACTTGAAGAAATCTAGATTTCCTATTAGAACATATGGTAAACTGGAGATGAATAAATTTGGTCCTTGCAACATACTAAGAAGATTTGACAGTGGAAATGCTTATGAATTTGAATTACCTAATGACATGGATATATCACCTATATTCAATATTTTAGACTTATATGAATATCATGAACCTGATGAAGAAGTGACTGTACCAAGTGATTATCCAAAGAAACAGATAAAATAAGTTGAGAAGATTCTGAAACAAAGAATTGGTAGAACCATAAGAGGAAAGGAATACATGGAGTATTTGGTGAAGTGGAAGAAAAGATCGATTGAGGACTCATCTTAGATTTCTCAATCTAAGTTGGATTAATTTTAGGTTAGACCTGATAAATGATTTAGAGAATCATTTCTTGTAACTTTAGGTGTCTGACGCGGGAGCATCTTGGGTGATTGGAAATCTTGTGCAACCAAAAATATGTTTTCTTACAGTTCTTTAATTTGTTCTCTGTCACTTAGGTTCTGCTGCTCGAGCATTCTTGTCTCTATCACTCGGGTTTTTTTTCTCAGGCATGCTTGTTTTTCTTGTTGCTCGGTCATGCTTTACCAATGGGTTTTTCCTGTTTCTCAGGTTTCTCTTCTGACACTTGGCTTTGGTTTTCCTATTTCTTAGGGTGTTCTTTACCCGAGTCTCGCTGTTTCTTGGTCACACTTTGCCTGAGATGCTTATTTTTGGAGCTAGATCTGGTGGCTAACTTCTTAGTTAATTTTAATGGCTTAATTGATTTGGGGTCTCTCATTCAGATCTATGTGGACCTAAATCTAGGACTCACTTATGGATTTGAGTGTCGACCTCTTTGGTGGACTCTTCTACATATTTTATTATATGTTGTTCATTTTGAGATATCGTTCTTAGAGAAAGAAAGAAAATGTTTAGATATTTTGATCAAAGGTTTGTGATCTCTGTTGTATGAAAATCACATTGCAATTGAGTGAATATATGGCCAAACCGGGAAGGCCTTACAACCTAGAATGTAATGATTTTGATCAATTAATGATAAAAGATCTATGTGTTTTCTTCTCTCACTATGGTTTTTGGCTTCTGCATTGATTCTGCAAGGTGGTTTGATAGTTGGGAGTGCCTTCGGCCCCATCTCCTCAACAATCCTTGTGTTATAACCACTTTTCAAATCAATTTTAGTGAAGTAGATTACCCCTCCAAGAAAATTCATGAGATACTCAATCCTAGGTATGGGAAGCCTATACCTTATTGTAATTATGTTTGTATCCCTTGAGTATATGCAAAGTCTCCATTTTCCTCCCTTCTTGGATGCCAACACAACCGGGACTGCACATGGGCTTATACTCTTCTTGATCAAGAATTGATCTAAGAGTTCTTGCACTTGCATTGCCACTTCCAAGTTCTGATAAGGGGTAAGCTTATAATATACCTTTTTAGGCAAAGATGCACCAGGGACAAAGTCTATCTGATGGATTATCACTCTTCTATGAGGTAAGGTTGCATGAGTTCCATCACTTACTATATCCTTGCACTTCACAAGAAATTTTTGAATCTTTGATGGTAAAGACTCTTTGACATGATTCTCTTCTTCTTTGGGCTTCAGAACAATAACATCCTTCATTATCTTCATCCTTAAGGTCCTTTACAAACTCCTTTCCACTACACAATAGTATTCTATGAGTCTTGGGTTGTGGCTCTTCCTCTTCCAATAAAGACTGAATCTTGACAGTTATACCTCCTTTCTTGAATGTTATGGAATTATCCTTTCGATCATACACTTCTAGATTTTCATATTTCCAAGGCCTTCCTAAAAGAAAATGTCAAGTATCCATTGGAAGGATCTCACAAAGAAACTTTTCCTTATAATCTGCTATAGAAAACTCAATCCATGTTTGTTCATTCATGAATACACTTTGGCCTTTGTTGAGCCAAGTCACCTTGTATGGATTCACATGGGGTAGTTTGGTTAGCTTGATTTTTTCCACTACCTCCTTTGATATGATGTTATCTATGGAACTTGAATCCACAATCACCTTACAAACTTTTCTAAGGATCTTGCATCTTATCCTAAACAAACCCCATCCTATGTTTGGGTTCATCCTTGACTATTTTCCTTATCAACACCCTCCTATACATTATATTTTCTCCCATATTTGTGTCTAGATGATCTATCTCAGGTGCTTTGACACCTGAAGTGTCTTCATGAGAATAGGCCACTCTCTTTTCATGATTTGATGTAGTAGGATTCTCAAGCCATATGTATGTCGGGTGGCCCAATTGACCATAGTTGTGACACTTCATAATTGCAAAGTATGAATTACTTCTACCTAACCCTCTTCCTCTACTAGGGCCTCCCTGATTACCCCTTCCTTTGGTATAACCCCCTCTTGGAGTGTTTTCATGGCTATGCTCTGTCATTTTATTCTCACCTTGGTTCCTTTTCTCACTACCTCTACCTTGATATCCTCCTCTTTGACCCTGTTGGTCTCTTCCTCTGCCTCTATTTTTGAAGTTAGAATCACCTTTCTTTTTATTCTTTTTCTCCACCCTTAGAGCTAGTTGATGACACCTATGAGCTATGGTAGGTGTCCATAGACTAATTTCTTCTTGGATATTCCATTTCAATCTACCCAAATACCTTTCTACCTTAATTCATTCTTCTTCTTTTTTCCTGGACCTAAGACACAATTTATGAAACTCCACTATATATGAGGCTACATCCATGTCTTTTTGTTTCATATTTTTCCTTTTCCTATGGAGTTGAATCTCATAGTCCTCTGGCAGATAATTTTCTTTGAGCTTGGTCACCATGGAATTCCAATTGTCTATAGGCTATTTTTGCATCCTAATCCTCTCATCTTGAATATATGTCCACCATGTTAGTGCTAACCCTCTGAGTCTTGACTTAGCCACCTTGAGCTTATGTGCTTCTATCACACCCTCACATTTGAAATGGTTCTCCATTGCTTCAATCAAATCCATCACTGATTCAATTTCCATATTCCAACTAAACAATGGTACACCTTCCAATGCCTTCCCTCCTAGGGATTTTATGGCTTTTAAGAAGAGTTCTTCATTCAAGATAGGGTACGGTTAAGGGATAATGTCTTCCTTAGCAATATTTTTACCTCTATCACTACTTTCCACATCTTTGTTCCTAGTTGCATTAGCAACTTCTTCTAGCCTTATCTTCATTCCTTCTAAGGCTTCTTCAAGGAGTTTGTTCTTCTCCTTTTTCTCATCCACCTCTTTATCTAGCTCTTCATTAGTCACCATTCTTGACTCTCTCACTCATTAACCAGTAGCTAAAGACATACATTGTTTTCACAAGTCTTTAACTGGCTTTGATACCAATCAGATGTAACTACATGACTTTCTCTATACCCTGCCATCATCTAGGGTATCCTATTGGTCACTTATTTGACCTATTAGGGTTCTTTCCTAACCCTAATCTCCCAAGTAATCTCTACACAAGATCCTCCTCTTTTGAACTTGTAGACACCAATCGAGAAATCAAAACACACATCTCCTAGTCCATTGGAGCTTTTCTTGCAACATCATCACTAACTGATCCAATACGATCAAGGAAACTTTCCTATGGAGAGATAGACTTCTAGGTTTTCAATTGGATCCAAACCAACATCTAAAATAAAAATTTGCAATGAAACTCTAATTGAGTTCAAGGTTTTCCTTCACACACACCCAAATAGGGCTACAAGTAATTAGGCCTAATTAGTCACTTTTTTTCTTATATCTCCAAACATTCTCAAAGAAATACCCAAAAAAATTCCACTTTCAGACACCCTTTATGGAAACCTTAAATATTTTACTAGTTTCAACTTGCGAAACAATTTGTACACTAGAAAGCTATAATCATACCTAAAATTAAGGGTTTCAAAGCATTAGGCCTATCTGCACAAGGTTTTGGCTTCTTGGCACTTAAAATTCTTCACTGAATCATCTCCTTTTGCTTGGGGTTTCTTCAAATATCTCCCTAGCTCTCCACAATATCAATTTGAAGCTTTCAATGCATTCAACCCACTATAACTCACTTGTAATGCTTTGTATTCCCTAGCCATGCATCAAAGGCTAGAATAACACATCACTGAAAAAATGGAAAAAATATTTCCAGGGCCCCTACTTCTGCACACCTATAGTAAAAGGAGTCACCTCACCCATTCCAAGAGCTCGGGAAAGTGCCACGGTTGAATGATGAGCTATGACTCCATTTCCAAAATCTGCCTGGTTCAAACCAGTGACAAAGCTTAAAATAAAAGATTTTAAAAAACTACAAAGATTAACACAAAGTGCCTAAAAAATACCACACACAATACATAATACACCTACCCTATCATATGCAAGATTTACATTACCAAATCTAATCCATTAAATTGCTTCAAACAAGAAAAATGACTTTAATTACTCAAAAAACTTATATTCTAAGAAATTGTTCTTACATTGAAATCTCATCCAACCCCATAAAAAGGTCAAGGGAGGCCTTATATAGTTGACTATGACCTAAAAATGATAGTTTCAAATAGTTAGAAATACCAAATGCCCAAAAAGACATTATTGCAAGAAATGTTGTCAATGACAACATTGACAACTTTTATAACTTTTGTGATTTTTGTATAAAACATGGTCAATCAACTCAAGAACTTAACCAATTTCATATCTAGGATAAGTAAACATCAAATAGATCTCCTAAACACTTCCTTGTCTAAGTTGACCCCTGAATGCATAATTTCCACTTTTGCCATCACATTGGCAACATGTAACACATTGACAACTTTGGACATTGCTTGCGAGGAAAGTACCTAGGACCTAATAAGACCTCCTAAACTAATGCAACACACTCTAGGACCCATTTAGTCCTATTATTCCACTAGTGGTGTGGCTAAGACCACTACAAGCCAAAAATACAATAGAAACCCTAGGTGATCAGTTAGCCCTACCTAGGTGCTCTTGCACCATGCAGTTGGTCAAATAAATTGTATAAAAGGAATATGTGAAACATGTGCTAATTTGGCTCTTTTTCCTTTGAAAAATGAAAACATTTATGTAACAAAGATTATAAATTTCAAGAGTTACAAATATGTAAAGAATTAAACAAAATTTAGGAAAGGATCCAAAAGGTTGGAATATGTTAAAGAGGAGATAAATGTTAGAGTATTTATGAACAACTTTGAAAAAGTGATTCAATCCTGCTTTCATCATTATTTTTTTTGCAAAGTGGCAAGCATAATTATTCCAAACAATGAGAGACAATTTCCAACTTGGAACTATTGTACCAGTTGTTGATTTTGCAGAAAAATATTCCTTTGTTCATCAAAAGGAAATTTAATCAAAATACTATTTTTTAGAGAAGCTTACTATTATGTTACATGCATGTTATCGACATGCACAATTAAATTTAGATGTTATTCAAAGTGCATTTGAATCACGGGTCATCAAGAAGGGATATAATTTTTATATAAGTGATGATAAGGAGCATGATATACATTATGTAGAACACTTCATTAAGATGTTTTTTGCAAATTTGAAAGAAAGAGGAATAAAAATTGATAAACATTATGTTTGTTCAGATGGATGTGCTGCATAATTGAAATCATCTAGACCATTTCATGCACTATGTAGATATTATCATAATGAAAAAATACCACATGTTTGGAGTTTCTTTGAGAGTGGACATGGAAAAGGTGAACATGATGGTGTTGGAGCTTGCATCAAACATGCTCTACAAAATTATCAAATGAATTATAACGGGTTTCATATAAAAATGCACATGATGTTTTTGAATGGTGCACAACACATTTCACACCAAATGAGAATGACACATCATCAGGAATGACTCAAGTGGTACCACATAGAAAATTTTGAGAGGTAAAAGGTATGCACACATTTTTAAATTATTCATGTGTGATATATATTTATTAAAGTGTTTGAAGTTTAAATTATTTATTCAAATTGAAGTTATAGAACATTATATATACATGTTTTTAGGTGTGGATAGAAAAATTATGCATGGTTGAAAGAGGATAGAAAAGACACAATGTTTTTATTCAGTTATGAGTACAAATTATCACAATTAGACGTTGAAGACAAGGGACTACTCATACTTTTTTTTGTCACTGTATTGATGACAATTATGAGAAATGCATCAATGAAGAATGTGGATATGTAGGTGCATGTAATCTACTGCCACTAGTTATTATCAATACATTTGATAGAGATGAAGATGAAACCTTTGATGTTGTTCCTTTGATTTCTACTGATTACGATCATATCTCATGACTGGTCAATATTGGTAAGTATATATATTTAATTGAGTTCCACATTATATCACAATGAGCTTCATGTATAGATAGATAGATATATAGATTGAACTAAGTAAATTTTAAGATCTCACATGTATATAGATTTATTTTGCATGAGATGTCTTTACAGTGATTGCCGAGCATGGAAATGTAGAAGGAGTTAGTTATTATTTAGTATGTTTATGATATAAGCAACAACAAGACGGTGTTGACCTGAGGTAAAATAGGAAGCTAAATAGGACATAATTAACAGCATATTAATTCAACCTAGAAAGCAACATGAAGCATATTTCTTATGTTGTACTACAGAGAGGATGAAGTTACTTGAACTTGAAGAAAGCGATGGAATTTTTTCCCCATCAATTTTTTTTCTTTACATTTATATATTAAACTCATTTTATAAATTTAAAATTTCAAACTTTTGACAAATTTCAAATTTACATTGTTAAAATTTGTGACGTGCAGGTTTAGTTGTTTTAGAGGGAACATATTTTTAAAGAAAATCAAAGTAATTCAACATGATATTCACTTTGTTGATTACCAACCAGACAATAAGGTATTTCAATATATATAAACCCAGTAGTTGCCTCATCCCTTTGTCCCCATACAGCTAAATCTCAATGTGGTCATCGTAAGTGGAGACTAGATAGTTAGGATCATGAGAGAATATTACATGTTCTCCATGAAAGGTATTAACCACTTGAGTTGGTCTAAAAAGTATAATACATACCTATTTCATGTATTATGACCTACTTGATATATCTGGATTAAATGGACTATACTTTGTTGATATATGTAAACATATGACTGACTATAATTTGTTGATATATTTAAACATATGATGGACCTATTTTATGGTTTAATGGTTTTAATATATAGAATTTTATGTATTATTTTTTATATATATGCTTCTATACATATGGTTTTATATGTATGCTTTGATGGTTCAATGACTTTTATAGATTGCTTATTAGTTAAAAATCTCCTTAAGACATTAGCTTGAACACTAAAATGATGAAATTTGTTAGATTACTTATCACGTGTTAGTTATAGAAAAACTTAGAATACTTTTTTTTTTTAAGAAAAAGTGGAATAACCACTATATATTTTAATTATATATAATTACTTAGAATACTTATTGTCAATGGTTTTAATATATTTATATGCATGATTTTATGTACTTGAAATATATTACTTGATTAATAATGTGTTACTTGATTACGTGAATACATAATCCCCTTAATCCATTAGTGAGATTAATAATGACATTAGCTACATTACTTATGACATTAGTGAACACTAAATCCAGATGATATTACTTATATTTCATTAGTTACATATTAACTTGTTATTTTATATGATATTAGTTAGATCCACTTAAGACATACTGTTAAGACCTCCCCATAAGACATTTGTTAGATTACTAATGACATTAGTTAGATTACTTATGTATACTTTATATGTATGCTTTTATGTACTTGATTAATTTAACTAGAATCAAATCATCTAATAAAATCAAATCATATGTACATGTATAATCATCCAATCAACTATCAAATCAAAGAATCTAATCAAATCAAACCATCTAATCAAATCATCTAATCAAATGAAACCATCTATGTGTATTCTCATCTAATCAAATCTTAAACACATACAAATAAACACACATGTATAAATCAAAATGAAGCCCATCATATATATATATATATATATATATATATATATATATATATATATATATATATATAAATGGGTGCAAGCACAAAGTTGAGTGCCAATTCTGCGGCCAAAAAAATTTGGCAAATAGAAACGGGCACCTATTTTTTTAAAAACGGGTGCCCGTTATGGTTCGGGTGCCCAAGCCGTAAATATAAAATGGGCGCCCATTTCAAAAATGGGCACCCATTTTGGTTCAGTGCCTGTGCCAAAATGGGCACGCATTTTTTAAAAAATGGGTGCCCATTTTGTAAAACTATTTAAAATTTGTTTTAAAT
>MU223317.1:4652019-4680898 GCA_018584345.1 Thuja plicata | reverse complement strand
GAGTGCATACTTCATTGTATGTTTGTAAATCCTCTAACAAGGTGGACCTAGCAGTCCAAATTGCTTCTAACAGGGAAGATCATCATAAGTGATCATTGTAAGCCTTAACCGGCCAACTTTATACTGCAGTACCAAATTTTTGTGGGTACCATCCCCACCCCAGTTTTACTTTCTATTTGGAAGGTTTCTGGGTCACCAAATCTTTGTGTTATGTGTTATGAATGATTATATTTTCATGCTTGCAGTAGATTAGATGAATGAATGGTCAAAGTATATACATGTGCAGAAATGTTTTAAAGTTTTAAGAGTTACTGATTCACCCCTCCCCTCTCAGTAACTTGGTTAGTCTTGATTATTTCCAACACTAACGGGTCATAAGGTGTACTACTAGTCCTATATGGTCCTAGGATGTACTAATTGCCATAAAGGGTCCTTGGATGTACCATTTGGTATTAATAGTTATTATTGCTATAATTATGTGTTAAGGGGTTCTATTAGAAAGATGTCGTATCTACAATATCTGATCCTCACTAGACCTTTGTACATCCTATTCTACTAGCTAACTTGCAATATTTAAGGTAGAAACAAACAAATGGATCTTCTAATCAGTTCCTCTGACCTTCTTCTGATTTTGATGATATGTTGTCATCAATGAAAGCACATACAATTAGGCTAATATTCCAACAATATCCTCCTTTGGCATTGATAGCAACATGTGATGTTAAAAATAAGTAATGTAATAAGAAACTAACAATCTGACTCTTAGAAAGTTAAACAAAAATACTATTAGCAATATCCACAATTATGTTTCAGAGTCTCTCTAACTCAACTTCCTCGATAATATTCTACCCCTAGAAACAAGCTTTTCATTATTCCAATATGATTATATACTCTTCTCTCCATCAATTTCTCCCAGTTAGATATACAATACACTTCTTGGCTAACTTGTTTTTTATGTGAAAGTATACATCAACTTTCCTCTCTCATCTGATCTTCTTCCTTCTTATCTTTTCCTCTGATATTTTATTTATTCTCATTTGATTTTATTCCTTCTTATCTTCTTTTCTAATATTTTAGTTATTATCTTCCACATATTCTTATCTTACACCTATTCTTTTGTTTTCCACTTTCTCTTCGAACCTAATTATCTTTTACATCTTCTTTTCTCCCCCTTTGGCATCAATGATAAAGGTGTATCATCTATTCTTATACAACTTTATTTTCCATATCAATGTTTATTTCCTTTTCCTTCTTTCTTCTACTACTTTTTCAAGGTCATCGTACTCTCTTGCACACACATCTAAGATCCCCTAAACACATCCAACTATTATTCAAACATTAACAACTTAACCTTAAGATTTCTCTAGTTACATGTAGCTTTCTTGAAACACTTTACCTTAGATCTTACCAATCTATTCACCATTCATACTACTCCCATTAAGTAGAAGCCTCTATACACCACTACAAATGTTGAAGATAAGTCATTAAGTTCACTAGCTTGATGCATCTTTTAGTATCATATAGTTATGAGGAATCAAAATGACTCCTAAGTTTCCTCTGACATATTCAAATGTCTTCTTAGATAAACGTTTTGTAAATATATCAATAAGCTATTATTTGGTAGGTATATATTCCAACCTTACTTCCTTTTTAATTTAGCTTCTCCCTTGAGAAATGAAACTTGATTAATATATTCTTTGTCTTTGAGTGTTGTACTAGATGTTTTTAAATTTTTATAACACTTAAGTTATCTTGGTAAATAATAATAGGTTCATCAAAGATAATTTGAATATCAGACAACATTTTTTTAATCCATACTAACTGTGTGCAAATTATACTTGCAACGCCATAGTCTTCCACTACCATAGATTTTGAAGTATAATTTTGTTTCTTACAGATCCAGGAGACCAATCTACCTCCCAAGTAAAATGCTCCACCACTTATTCTTTTTCTGTCATTAACATCTCTAGTGCAATCCAAATTTGTATACAAACTCAAGGTAAATTCTTCATCTTTAGAGTACCATATCCCAAAGTCAATTGTCCCTTCAAAATAGTTGAACATTATCTTTACTACAACTTCATGAATTCTCTTTGTCTCTAATTAAAATCTTGCAAATACACACATTTCAGTCCTTATTGACGCAAAGAGGGATGGGAGTCAGGGCCTAGGGCACTCCCAACTACCCAAACCAGCTTGGAGATACCAACACAAAAGGAGAGAAGAAAAAATATATATCCATGATTAATTGATCAAACTCATTACATGTTTTTCTGTAAGGCCTTCCCCATTTCAACCATATACATTCAAATGAATTACAAAATGATCTTCATACATGCAAGGACATAGACCTGCATTTCAAAATGTCTCAACGGTTAATCCTTTCTCAAATCCACTATATCCTCTAAGAACTGCCCCTAAACTAAGAACAAAGGAACAAATATATACAAGAGTCCACCAAAGAGGTCGGTACTCAAATCCCTAAGTGAGCCCTAGATTTAGGTCCTCACATATCCCAATGAGAGACTCCATATTAATTACGCCATAGAAATTAAATTGAAAAGTCATCCATATCAAGGAAAACAACTCGGGAAGAGATCACCGAGAAACATCAACCACTTGGTAAAAGCATACCCGAGAAAAAAAAACCAACTCAATAAAAGCATACCTGAGAAAAAGGGTAACTAAGAACTTCACCGAGCAGTTTCCAAACAAGCTAAAGAACAAAAGAAAACATATTTTTGGTTGAGAAGGATTGCCAAGGACCTAAGATGCTCATGCATCAAACACTTGGGGTTAAAAGAAATGATTGTATGAATCATGTATCAGGTCCAACCTGAGATGAATCTAACTTAGATTGATAAATCCAAGATGATTCCTCAATCAGTCTATTCTTCCATTTTATTAGATACTCCATGTAGTCCTTTCCTCTTGTGCTTTTTCCAACTCTATGTTTCAAAAAAATTTCAACTTCCTCTATCTGTTTCTTAGGATAATCACTCGGTACTATTACTTCTTCTGCAGGTTCATGATACTCATACAAATCTGAAATATTGAATATAGGTGATATATCCATGTCATCAGGTAATTTCACTTCATAAGTGTTTCCACTATCAAATCTTCTCAAAATTTTGCAAGGACCATATTTCTCCATTTTCAATTTATTGTATGTTCCAATAGGAAATTTGGCTTTCTTCAAATGAACCATAACTACATCACCAACTTCAAAAGTTTAATGTCTTCTTGATCTATCTGTACTATCTTCATATTTAGGATTGCTTTTCTCCAACTTTTGTTTTACATCCTCATGCAATGTCTTCATAAACTTAGAAAATTCTTTTTCTTCAGCACTTCTTTTCTCTTCTCCAACAATATCTCTCAAATCTGATATACCTCTTGATTGTGTTCCATGAACAATCTCAAAAGGTGTCTTTCCAGTACTTTTATTCACTAAACTAGTGTATGAAAACTTGGCTTGTGGCAACATAAAATCCCAATTACTTGGTGTGTCTCCAACTAGCAATCTTGACAAGTTACCCAAACTCCGGTTTAAAACCTTTGTTTGTCCATCATCTTGTGGATGAAATGTAGAACCATACCTCAACTCAGTATCCAATTTCTTCCAAGTCTTTTCTAGAAATAGCTAACAAAGTTACTATCTCGGTCAGAGATGATACTCCTTGGTAATCCATACAATCCGACAATCTCCTTAAAGAAAAGATCTTCTATATGCATTGCATCTGATGTTTTCTACATGGTATGAAATGTGTCATCTTATAAAATCTATCCACAACAAAAATATGGAATAATTACCTCTTTCTTTCCTCGGTAAGCCAAGAACAAAATCCATGCAAATATAACTCCAAGGTTTCCCAGGAACATAAATCGGTGTATATAATCTAGTATTCTGACTCACTCCTTTTGTAACTTGACAAATTCCACAACTTTTCACAAATTTGTGAAAATCCTTATAGAATTGAGGCCAAAAATACCTTTCCTTCAGAAAACTCAATGTTCTATCAATACTGAAATGTCCAACCCAGCCACTACTATGTTTCTCCTTTATCAAATTAGTTCTCATTGATCCTCTCGGTATACACAACTAAATACCTTTGAAAAATATATCTTCCTGAATGAAATAGTCTTCATACTTACTTGATTGATTTGAATCAGGTTCTCTGTACACTCTCCACTACTCCAAAAAATTAGGATCATTTTGATACAAATTCTTCATATCATCAAAACCAAGAACCCCAATTCTAATTTTAGTCAACAAAGATCTTCTTCCACTCAATGCATCAGCCACTCTGTCAGAAACTCTACTCTTATGCTTAATCACAAATGTGAAACTCTTCAAATACTCTACCCATTTCATATTTATCTTATTCAACTTATTTTTACTACCCATATATTTTAAAGCCTTATGATCAGTATATATCACAAATTCATTTGGCATCATGTAATGTTTGTATTTCTTCATAACTTGAACAATAGCATAAAATTATTGATCATAGACAAAATATTTCCTTTTAGCATCATTCAACTTTTCACTAAAGAAAGTAACAGGTTTACCTTCTTGAGTCAACACAGCTCCAATTGCACTTCCACTTGCATCACATTCCACTTTAAATACCTTATTGAAATCAGGCAAGGCTAACATAGGTAATTCAGTAACCTTCAATTTCAAAGTCTCAAAACTATTATCAGTTCCATGTGTCCACTTGAATTCTCTTTTGTCTCCCCTCATTGTCTTAGTAATATCATTACAAATAGAACTGAAATTTCTGATAAAATTTCAGTAAAAAATTGCCAATCCATGAAATGATCTTTCCTCAATGACATTCTCTGGTGTAGGATAGCTAAGTATAGCTTCAATATTTTTAGAATCCATCTTCAAATGATCGGTGTAAATCACAAAACCCAAATACACAAGTTCTTATTTAATGAAGGAGCACTTCTTTAGATTTATCAGCAACTTTTCCTATTTCATGAAAGGAAACTAAGTGTGTGAAAAATAGTTTCCTATGCTAAACTCCCGAGAAGAGGATCATGCAAATTTAGATTTAACCCTTAGAAATTATAGAATTAAAATACAATAACATGCATACATAGAAAAATGAGAATGACACAATGATTTACCTTGGAGAAAACCTTTCAGTAAAAAACCCCAGCACTCCAAAACCTGCACAATGTATTAATCAAAAGTAATACTATTTACAATACACTTGCAATGCAAGTTCTTTCAGGAGATAATCGAAACTTGAAGACAAATTTGGCAGCATAAAAACATTCCAACAATACACTAACTTCACTTAGATTTGCAACCCTAAAAAATGCTTATATCATGCACTTCACTTTTTAGGGCAACTTCCAAAAGGTAGCCATATTTGGGTTTTACCATTCTCTGAGAAAATAGAAACCCGAATCCCGTGATTGCAGAAGAGTGTACAATACTCAACTGATTAGTTGCCACATATCTTGCACATCTTCACCCATCATCGAAACTTCCACAATTAGCTCTTACAAATATTAATTACTGTCATAGGAATTCATCATAACCGTTTCAGTCATGATTACCTTACACATTGTCTAAAGTGTCGACATTTGGAAAATATCAAATGTAAGGAAATATACAAGGTTTAGACACCTTATTCCTAACATTCTCCTACTTTTTGAACACCTTGTAAGAGCCAAAGGAAATAACAAGATTTAATTGCTATAGGCTGAGAGGCCCATAGACTCCGAACACCATCTGAACTTCTCTATGCCCATAGCTTTTGTCAATGCATTCGCAACATTCTTTATTGTATCTACCTTCTCCAAACTTACCTTTCCATCCTCTACCATATCTCTCACAAAGTGAAACAGCACATCAATGTGCTTGGTTTTGGCATGGAAAGTTGGATCCTTCGCAAGGCAAATAGAACTCTGACTGTCGCAACAAATTGTAATTTGTCCTGCATCAATACCGACATCCAAACATAGTCTCTTAAGCCAAATGACTTCCTTACAAGCATGAGTAGCTGCCATGTACTCTGCTTCTGTTGTGGACAAAGCAACCACAGGTTGTCACTTACTCATCCAACTAATGGCACCACCAAACATAGTGAACACATAGGCACTGGTGGATCTCTTTCTGTCAATGTCACGTGCCCAATCTGAATCCACAAACCCACGAATACAAACTAAATGTGGAGCTCCAAAAGAGTTTCCATGATAGAATATGGAATACTCTCATGTACCCTTCAAATATTTGAACACTCTCTTAGATGCAACCCAATGTACCCATCCAGGTTTAGCCATAAACCAACTCAAGACTCCCACTACTTGGGCAATGTCTAGTCTAGTACAAACCATAGCATACATAAGGCTGCCAACTACACTTACATAAGGTACTTTTCTCATGTCCTCCACCTCACTAGGAGATTTTGGACAATCATCCAAAAATAACTTTGTTCCCATAGAAACATGAATACACAATGGTCTACAATCTGCCATGCTAAACCTGTCCAACACAGACTTCAGAAACTTACTCTGACTCAACCAATGTTTTTGGTTAGACCTATCTCTGTTGATTTCCATATCCAGAATATACCTCGCTGCCCCTAGATATTTCATCTCAAACGGTGCTAACAACTGAGACTTCAAATCAGAAATCATACCCATACCCTTCCCAATCAACAACATATCATCAACATATAATGCAATAATAAGAAGGCAATCATTGTCAACTTTGAAATAAACACAATGATCTGATTTCGATCTCAGAAAACCAATCGAAAAAACAAAGGTATCCAATTTAAGGTACCACATCCTAGGAGATTGTTTCAAACCATATAGATACTTGTTTAATCTACAAAAAAATACTCTTTACCTTTAAAAATATAGTGCTCATGATGTGACATATAGATCTCTTCCTCCAAATCATCATGAAGGAAAGTTGTCTTCACATCCATCTGTTCTACCTCTAAATCATACAATGCTGCTAGAGATAAAAAAAAATCTAATGGATGTAATCTTTGCAATAGGAGATAATATTTCACCATAATCAATTCCCTCCACCTGTGAATACCCCTTTGCAACCAATCTGGCCTTGTACCTCTCAACACTGTTATCTGCATAGAATTTCTTCTTAAACACCCATTTGCTTCAAACAGGTTTCCATCCTTTAGGCAAAGGTACTAGGTCCCAAGTTTTGTTCTTCTCCAATGAAGCCATCTCATCATCTATGGCCTTAATTGAGGAACCTACATCTTCCATACCTATAGCCTCTTTAATAGATATAGGCTCATCAGTGTTTTTAATAAAGACATAAGCACAACTAGAATCTAACATAGAAAATTCAAACCTCTCTGGTTGCTTTCTTTCTCTCGTGGATCTCCTCAAGGGATAAGGTTGAGGTTTTTCTACCTCTTCTTCTAAATTTTTAGAGATGCTAGAGCTCTCCTCATCATCAGATCCATCATGGTGTCTTTGTTCAGTCTCCTTAGGGGTAGGAGGCAATTGAACAACATCTTCTTTCATTTGTTTTTCATCTGGCTATAGCACAATAGGAGAAGGTGTTAGCACTCTAAAAATAATATTTTTACTATACAATACCTTACCAATCACAGGATCCCAAAGATTGTATCCTTTCACACCAACACTATAGCCGATGAAGATACATTTTACAGCCTTGTTTTCCAACTTAGACCTTCTCTACTTAGGAACATGTGCATAAGATTCACAACCAAAAACATGAAGATGTCTAACTGAAGGCTTCTTACCAGACCACACCTCCATGGGTGTCTTACCAACAAGAGTTGATGTAGGAGATCTATTAACCAGATAGAAAGTAGTGGCCATAGCTTTAGCCCAAAACCTTTGTTCGAGGCCAGCTCCAATAAGCATACTCCTAGCCTTCTCCATCAATGTTATGTTCATTCTTTCTGCAACTCCATTTTGCGGTGGGGTATAAGGATTTGTCTTATGCCTCTTGATCCCTCATTCTTTACAGAACTTGTTTAAACTCTGCCAAACAAGACTCACCACCATTATCAGTTCTCAAAGACTTAATTCTTTTACTAGTCTAATTCTCTATGAGAGCTTTAAATTCCTTGAACCAATTGAAAACATATGTCTTGCTTTTAAGGAAATAAATCCATGTCCTTCTACTATAATCATGTATAAAAGATAAAACATATATAGATTTGGAGAGTGAAGGAACTTTAATAGGACCAAACACATCCGAATGGATAAGATCCAAAATACTAGAAGACTTGTGAGAACTGAAGTAAAACTGAACACAATTTTGGTTACCATAAACACAGTTTTCATAGAAGTTGAACTCGAGACTACAATCATTTAACTCCTCAATGAGGTTTTTATTTTTCAGGGTTCTGAGACTCTTCTCACCAATGTGGCCAAATCTCATATGCCACAACATCGTCTTTTATGTAGGAAGTTTTCCTTCCAAAGTGTTAGCACCCTTAGGTACACCTGCTGCACTACCATCGGAACCCATTATGATAGACTTCTTCACTATTGGTTCAGATGGTGGAGATTAAGTGACTACTCCTCTCCTCCTTGAGATAGAATAACTATTGCACTATGAAGTGCAAGCATCCAGCTGAAATAGGGTACCTCTCCTAGTACCTTTCACTAGCACTATAGCTCCTCTAATCATCTTGCATCCATCTTTTGAAAAAACAACTTGCACACCTGCATAATTCAACATACTTATAGATAATAGGTTTTATTCCAAACCCAGGATGTGCATTACCCTGTTGATCCTATTTACTCGTCCATCAAGGAATCTGATGGTGACTCTTCCTTGTCCAACTATCTCTAGGTGAGAATCATCACCTAGGTAAACCTTTCCACCAACAAACTCCTCATACTTTGAGAACCAACTTCAATGAGAGGTCATGTGAAAAGAAGCACCTGAGTCAATCAGCCACACATCATTAGATGCATGAGTGGCCAAGGCTGCGAGAACAGCATCACCATCTTCTTGAGATTTCTCAGAATTTGAATCTGGGCTTTTCTTCTTCTTCTTTGGCTCTTTGTAGTCCTTACATAAGTGCTCAGTCTTACCACAATTCCAAAATGTTACCTTAGACGTTCCAGGAGTCTTAGATTTCCCACAAGATTTGGATCTACACTTTTCAGACTTATTGTCATTTTTCTTTCCTCTATCTTTGGATCCACCGCGAATAGCAAGGGCTTCCTTGCTTGAATCAAAAGTCTTTCTTCGCATCTCTTCAGATAATAGCGAAGACACCACATCATCCATTTGGAAAGTGACAATAGTACTCCCTATGGCCATCACAAGATGGTCCCATGAATCTGGCAAGGAACATAGTAGGGTCATACATCGATCCTCCTCCTCCAACTTGACACCAGTTGATGTCAACTATGAAATCAACATGTTAAACGTGTTCAAGTGATCTACAACCAATCCTCCTTCCTCCATTCTTAGATAATAAAACTTCTTTCTTAGCAACAATCTATTCACTAAGGACTTGGCCCATTACATAGACCCAAGCTGTATCCACAATTTGTTTGTGGTCTTCTCATCGAGAACATTTAGGAGAACAAAATTTGCTAGATAGAGTCTAATGAGACCCTTAGCTTTTCGATCCTTGAGATCCCAATCTGCTTGAGGCATGTTTACTATTTTGATATCATTATCAACCACCTCCCATACATCACGGTCTATGAGCATGTCTTCCATCTTGAGTTTCCACAACTCAAAGTTTGTGCCATTGAACTTTTCCACCTCTATTCTACTGTATAAAGAACCTGCCATCTCTTCCGGTAATAAGGATATGAATACTCTGAACAAATACTCCCACTAAACTAGAGATTAGCTCAAAAAACCCATACCCTAACAAATAGAACCAAAACTAGCCAAGCTCTGATACCAACTGAATGGAAACTAAGTGTGCGGAAAATAGTTTCCTGTGCTAAACTCCCAAGAAGAGGATCATTTAAATTCAGATTTAACCCTTAGCAATTATAGAATTAAAATAAAATAACATGCATACATATAAAAATGATAATGACACAATGATTTACCCTGGGGAAAACCTTTCGGTAAAAAACCCAAGCACTCCAAAACCTGCACATTGTATTAATCAAAACTAATACTGTTTACAATACACTTGCAATACAATTTATTTCAGGAGATAATCAACACTTAAAGACAAATTTGGTAGCATAAAAACATTCCAACAATACACTAACCTCACTCAGATTCGTAACCCTAAAAATTGCTTATATCATGTGCTTTACTTTTTAGGGAAACTTCCAAAAGGAAACCGTATTAGGGTTTTACGATTCTCTGAGAAAATATGAACCCTGAATTACAGAAGAGTACTCAACTGATTAGTTGCCACATGTCTTGCACATCTTCACCCATCATTGAAACTTCCATAATCAGCTCTTACAAATATTAATGACCGTCATAGGAATTCGTCGTAACCGTTTCAGTCATGATTACCTTACACATTATATAAAGTGCCAACATTTGGAAAATATCAAATGTAAGGAAATATACAAGGTTGAGACACCTTATTCCTAACATTTCAATCTCTACAATACTTTCCTTATATGCATCAAATGTTCTTCTCTATTCTTACTGAATATTAAAATATCATCCAAGTATACAATCACAAATTTATTCAAGAATTTCTTTAAAACTTCATTCGTTAACCTCATAAATGTACTCGGTGCATTAGTTAAACCAAAGGGCATAACAAACCACTCATACAAACCTTCCTTTGTCTTGAAAGCAGTCTTTAATTCATCACCTTCTTTGATTCTGACCTCATGATATCTAGTCTTTAGATCAATGTTGGTAAAATATCGTGGTCCACTTAAAAAATCCATTATACCATACATTCTTTGTATAGGAAACCTATACTTCAATATGACCTTATTGATTTCTCTTGAATCATTTCACATTTTCCATTCTCCATTATTCTTAGGTGCCAAAGCAACTGGTACTACACTTGGAATCAAACTTTCTCATATCAAGCCCTTGTTCCAGAATTCATGAACTTGTTGGTTAATCTCTTCATTCTCAGTTGATGTTAACCAATGTGGTGCCTTGTTTGGTAAACTAGCTCAAAGAATTAGATCTATACAATGACTGATATCTCTCATTGGTGGAAAACAATTAGGTACATTATCTAAAATGATCTCCTTGTACTCAATGAGTAACTTCTCAACTTCTACAGGAATTTTATCTTCTGTATTCTTACTCGGTTTATTAGGAATCAAAGAATAACATATATCATTTCTTTTCAAATCCTTAACAAACTTTCTACCGTCCATCAAACAATTTTTCACAGATGTATATAACTCACCAGCCGATTCTTCAATTATAGGTAACAAGATTTGTTTCTTACCATCAACCCAAATAGAATATATATTCAATCTTACATCATATATATCATGTTTATCGTATTTCCAAGGTCTACCCAACAAAATATGACAACAATCCATTGGCATAATATCACACAACACCTTATCATAATAATTTTCAATTTTCAGATTCACAACACACTATTTAATCACCATTAATGTATACTCATCCTTGATCCATGAGATCTGATAGGGTTTCAGATGCTTCATCCTCTCAAACTAAAACTTTGTGACCATTTCCTCAGATGCCAGATTCTTCAAGCTTCCACTATCAATAATTACCTTCCAAACATTTTTTGCAACTCTGCATCTAGTCTTGAACAAACTTTTCTTGACAGGATCTTGCTTATCTTTCTCACTCCATAGTATTCTTTGGATCATGAGATTTCTTTCCTTCTTAGGCTCATTCAGTAACTCCTCTTGCACCAAAACTGTTTCGCTACTACTAAATTTCTTTCTTTCATATGTACATTCAAAAGACAGATGTCCTTCTTCACCACAATTGTAACAAGTTCCTTAGAACCCTCTTTTGCTATAACTACCTTGGGAGTAATTTCCCCTTCCTTAGTATGAACTTCCACATTTCCATTCATTCTTTCCTTTGTCTTGAGATGTGTCTATAATTGAATTTTCATGTTCAGATCTACTATTTTTACAATGAGATATGCCTTTTCCTATAGGTAATCTACCACCTCTACTTCTTTGTCTTTGCTCATATCTTTTGTTCAATTTCTCCTCATCTTTTAGGGAAAACTGATATGCCTCTTCAATGCTCTCCATCTTGACCAAGATGATCTCATCTTCTATAGAAATTATCAATCCATTCAGATACCTTGCTACTCTTTCTAGTTCATCTTGAACATGTCCAAATATAATGTCCAATCTGTAGAATTCTTGAGTATAGTCTTTTATGGATGTATCTTTCTATTTCAAAATTTGCATTTGCCGAACTAGGTTAATATGATAATCACAAGGTAGAAACTTTCCTTTCAATTTTTTTACCATCTTATCCCATACCTTAATCTTGTCTTTACCCTTCTTCTTTTGATCCAATTGTAGATGTTCCCACTACAAGGATGCAGGACCTTTCAACTTTGTACTTGCAATCTTGAATTTCTTGTACTCTGATACAATCTCATACTCAAAGTACTTTTCCATCTCAGTTATCCAATCAATTAATTTATTAGAATCCAACTTTCCACTATACTCAAGAGGATTAAACTGAGGTGTGGATTTCAAACTTGTCAATGCTCATAGGAATCTCTCTTCTTCCTAATCCATCATAGGTGCAGGTGCAGCTTCACCTTGAACTTCTTCCAATTCATCATCACTAACACCTTCAAGATGTCTTCCTTTGTGTTGGGTTGTCTCAACCCCTTCCAATCTTCCAGCCATCTGTCTAAGAATATCAGCTAGACCTGGATCTACATTTCCTCTCCCATGAAACATCTTGATTCCCTCTGCAGTTATAGGTTAGATCCCAATGTGCTACCCCACAACAATATCAACCAACTATGGTTAGGTCTTGCAAGAAGGAACTTAGATCTCACCTTTTCTCTGATACCAGATGATGCAAAGAGAGATGGGAGTTAGGGCCTAGGGAACTCCTAACTACCCAAACCAACTTCCAGATAAAAACAAAGAAGAAACAACACACAAGGAAAGAAGAAACAATAGCTATCCTTGATTAATTGATCAAACTCACTACAAGTCAGTCTATAAGGCCTTCCTCATTTCATCCATATACATTCAAATGAATTAAATAATGGTCTTCATACATGTAAGGTCGCAGACATGCCTTTAAAAATGTCTCAATAATTAATCCTCTACCAAATCAACTATATCCTCCCAGAACTACCCCCTAAACTAAGAAAAAAGTCCACCAAAGAGGTTGGCACTCAAATACCTAAGTGAGACCCAGATTTAGGTCCACCCAGATACCAATGTGAGACCCCATATTAATTATGCCATGAAAATTAAATGCATAAGTTGACCAGATCAGAATAAACAACTTGGGAAGAGATCACTAAGAAACAACAACCACTCAATAAAAACATACCCGAGAAACAGAAACCAACTTGATAAAAGAATACCTGGGCAATAGAAACCAACTCAGTGAAATCATACCCAAGTAACAAAAACCAACTCAGTAAAATCATACCCGAGAAAGAGAAACCAACTCTATAAAAGAATACCTGAGCAATACGGTAACTAATAACATCATCGAGCAATCTCCAAACAAGCTAAAGAAAAAAAGAAAACATATTTTTGGTTGAGAAGGATTTACAAGGACCCAATATGCTCCTACATCACTTATGTCTCATCTGGTTTGTATTAGATACAATAGGTCAGAAACCATTGATTCATACCTAGACTAATTTACCTTTGGAGTCTCATCATCCTTTTTAAGTTTGCATCTAATTGACATAAGTGTGCCTACTGGTTTTAAGTCATCAAAACAAAATTTCTTCAATTACTCATTTACATACTTGGTCTATGACAAAAATATTCCTTCATCTAATTGAATGATTTAAAATCATAAGAAAAAATATTTCTCCTATCATGGACATCTCAATTCATTTTCCATCTCTAAGGAAAATTCTTAGTGTAATTTATCATTACCTCCAAAGATAATGTCATCAATACAGACCTCAAAAATCAGAATTTTTTTTTTATCAACCTTGAAATAGAAATTTCTATCAAAATTACCTTTTTCTATGCCAAGCTTAAGTAGATACTTATCCAATATTGAGTACCAAGCTCTAGGAACTTGTCTTAGTCCATATAGGACCTTGTTTAATAAACATACCATGTCTAGTTGATCAGTCAGGTTGAATCCATCTAGTTGTTCAATGTATACCTCTTCTTTTGAATCTTCATTCATAAAGGAAAATTGGACATCCATCTGATATAACTTGAATTCCTTATGATGAAAATATGCAATAAAGAGTCTTACTACATCCAATCTTGTTACAAGCATAAATATTTCTTCATAATCAATACTTTCAATTTGTGCATAAACTTTACAAACCAATATTTATTTATTTATTATGTAGGAGCATCTTGGGTTTTTTGGAAATCTTGTATCACCAAAAATATGTTTTGGTTTGGTTTTGGTTTTGGGTAGGAAGCTTAGTAGGAGACCTCAGTTTCTCGGTCACTTTGGTGATACTTCTCAGTTGGAACATGTGTTTCTTCACTAACGAACATAGTTACTAGGACTGATGGTGTTTTTCTCATTGGTATTCTTCTCACTGGTGTTCCACTCGGTAGCACACTTCTTGGTGGTGTCTCTTTGGTGGTGTTAATTTTGGTTGTGCCTCTCACCGAATGGCTTGGATTTTATTTTTCTTGATCATCGGTGAGGTTATTTTGATTGTTTGGGTTGGCCGAGTGGGGCATTTAATTTGGGCTTGTTTTCCTCATGTTTTGTATCGACTGTTGGAGGTGTGAGGACCTCAATCTGATTTGGTTCACTCTCCTATGAAAATTTAATAACCGTTGGATGTTGACTAATATATAACACATTGGGTCTTTTTTTTCTTGAAGCTGACTGTTGTTTTATTGAATTGTTTATTTGAAATGCCTACTTGTGGAAAAGTGATATAAAATTAGGGGATAGGTAGAGTAGGAGGGGTGAAAAGATTAGGTGAATATCAGAAGATCTAAGATAAGTCAATGAAATCTTAAAGAGATGGTAGCTAGTGTTGGCTTAGGAAAGACAAAGATTTCTTGGTGGCTTGCGAGCTCAAGTTTAGATCTATCTTGGTATTCCTACCAGATTGATGTTGTAACATATAAAATGTTACATTTAAAATGGAAGATAAGAAATGGATGTGTTATAGTGTGGGGAAGATAAGATGTTCCTTTTAACCTTAAATACACAATGGAAGGATCCAAATTGATTAACCCCAAAGGAAGGATCAATGCATAAAGGAATCAATCGTTTGGAAATAAGAGAAAAGAAGAAGATCTTAAATTCTGTTTTATAGAAAACAATGTGTAATAGATCTAGAAAGATTAAGAAATTTAATTGAAATGAATAGGAGAAAGGTACTAACCTTGAAATTTTACAGATCTGAAGAATGCTATTTTCTGGGGTCTGCACCGAGTTTCTAGAAAATCTGAGACCGAATCTGGAACAGAAACATAGAAATGAACAAAACCCAAAAATATTTTTCTTTCCTAACACAGTTCTAATTTTGACCCTAAAGTCAATGTTACCATTGACCCAAAATTTCTGAATCTAACCTAGGGCAGAGTTGACCTAAAAAGTCTCTGATAGGAAATATGTTTCTGGATCCCAAAATTTTTCCAAAAAGGGTATCTGAATCTGTGCTCTAATGCATTTTTCTAAACCTATACCTCCAACAAAAATGGATTATTTTTTGGGGGGATGGGTTTGCCTTGGTTAAACCCTAGTTTTGGAATTAACCTCAAAGTATAATTGAAATTGCATAAGTAAAACAAAGTAAATGAATAAATTCACTTTTCTTGTAGAAGCCCTTGTGGTGGATTCGAATCCGTGGATCCATGAGTATGTACTCACCAAATGGAGGTGGAATGTATGATGTATAATGTAGGATGTCTCAAATAAATTTCTTATAGATATTCAAAATGAATAGTGAATGGATCTTGGAATAGGAAGAGGCTTGGAGGAATGTGGATGAAGAAATCTTGAACAAGAGGGCTCTATAGAGCTTGAATCCTTTAATGGCTACCAATTGATCTTCTTGATGAATTGAGTGCTTGAGAAGTTCTTGAATGCTTGAGAATGGATGAATGCTTTAATGGCTACTTGGCTTTCTTCAAATATTGATTCTTCACCTTTGGATTTCACTCTTCAAGTCTTTGCTAGTTGATGATCATGGTTACCTTAGTTGATGATTAGAGAAAATGAGAGTAGAAAGCTTCCTTATATATGAATCTAGGGTACAATCTTCTAGAGAGGCCTACATAGGAGAATTAAATTCCAATTAAACCTATACCCCTAGAAGAGGACCTATATTAAATATAAATTAAGATTTTTTGTTCCAAAGACTAAAACAACCGACCCGGAAGTAGCAATTAACTCTTTCTAAAGCTCGACATCCAGAAATCCTGGAATTCTGGAATTTGGACCATAGGTCATAAAAAGGTTGATTCTGACCTATTTGAAGGTCAAGGTCAACCTTGACCTAGGTCAACCTTGACCTAGGTCAATGTTGAGGTCGACCTTGACCCAAAAAAAAGTCAACTTTGACCCTAAAGCCAAAATCCCAATTTACAGTTTGAAGTGTCATAAACAGGCTAGAAAAAGTGGGAAATGGGGCAGAACAGGAGGAAAAGCCAGATCCAAGTCAGAGACCCAATCAAGTTTCTTGACATGACCCAAAAACACTTACTCGAAAGGATAAAATGGTCTATAATGGAAGTGCTTCCATTTTCTGACTATGCATTTAGCCCCCACTTTAGCAAGAGTATAAAATCAATACAAACTCTTGGTAAAGGAGATCATAAAGAGAAGATAATCTTATTGAAATCAAAAGGGACAAAGGAATCCTCAAGCCCCCATGTAATTAAGTATTTATCAACCCTAAGATCATGATAAGAGAGACATCTCTAGTTAAGGAGAAAAAGAGAGAGGGTGTGATTACCTCACCCAATGAGAAGTTATGTCCCATTGTGAACCACACAAGGAAATAGTGAAAATGGAAAGATGGAGTTGAACTGCCTAGTGAATGTGGCTACTCACTAGTCAAACCATTAGGGAGATCCAATCTTAGTGACACCTTCTGACCGTAAGGGATCAAAACATTGTAAATTGAAACTGGAGGGATGAATATATTCTATAAGGTAAATATCCATGCTTTAAGGATTAGTCTTTAATCCATAAAGGGAAAAAATTATAAGTTTTGAAAATATTTTGAACGTGTGTGTGTTTGCAAAAAGTGAGTAGATTGTATGCCCCCATGTTAAAGTCATTGCTAAAAATTTAACTGGAGTAATGTCTTGAATGGAAACATAAACAACTCTACCGATTACATTTCCACTATGAGATGCCCTTAAACGAAGACAAATCAAGTGAAATACCACATAAACATACAAAGAACACGGAAGGGATCTACCTACTGTGGGGTCAGTGTGATCATAGGATAATATGTATATATAGATATGACATTATTACAAATGAATTGAAATCATTCCCCAAAGAAAGTAGAACTACAATCATAATGGAGGAAAGAAAACTTAAGAGTTACGAAGAAGAATCTTATCAGACCACAACTTGGAGACCAAAAAGAATCAGTGCTACCATGTCATAGATCCAAGTGGACTACACAAGGAAAATATTTACGAATAATAGCACAAGTAAAACATAATATGAAAACAACATATATAAGAATAAAGATACATATAGAGGAAATTATACAACAGGTTTGATTCCTTTATCACCTTGCACCCACAAAGTAACAAGGGTCATATAAAACAGTCTAACAAACATTTAATAAACACATTATGGGAGAAGCACAATACAAAATGCAAACACAAAAAATGATACCATGAAGGATAAGCCAATCAGGTGCCTCTCCTACTTTCTCCATCTTGGTTTATATCATTTAGGGAAGGTGGAAAACTCGCAAGAGGGACTATATCCAATACAGTAGGAATAATAGTCAGCTCCAAAAAAAGATCCTTTTGAGAATCGCGTTGCTCAATACTATGTGTAATTATCAATTGATTTGAAAGAATATGAAGTAAATTAGTATCAAGATCAATTGTCTCATATTCATCACTAGGATCAATAGGATTATCAAGAGTATCCTCCTCATCAAGATTAATTAAAATAGGATCTATGATGCGAATATGATCATCATACTCATTCATCTTAATATCATTATGAACATTAATTTCTTCCAACACATCAGGCATAGGTTGGTCAAAAGAAGGTAGAGAATTTTGAAGAGAAGAGGTACCGGCCCTAGCATTATCTCTACACTTCTTACGATGTTCATTAGAAGATTTGTTACATTTTTTCTTTGTTTGACACATGTTGAGAACTAGGAGGAATAACAATTGGTTCTTTCGTAGGTTCTATAGGAGGATTGGTAGGATTCATAGTAGGCTGAGAAGTGACACTAAGAGGTTGATTAACAGAGGTAGTAGTAATGGATATATGAGGTATGGAAGGAGTAGGCAAAATACCATGGTTAAGATCTATCTTAAGCATGCTTAACTTGACAATCTTGCGATGTTTATAGGCTTGATATGAATGAAAACGTTTGTCAGGGTGTGGAGGACATGAATTAGGTAATGAAGGCCAAAATAAATCAAGAGTAGCACAATCTCTAGGCCTAGAAGGTTGATACAAACTATGATTAATAATTTTCACTTCTCCATTATGAACAAACTTAAGACATTTATGAATAGGAGAAGCAATAGAATGCATAACACTTGTCCAAGGAAAACCAAACTTGACTTGAAATTGATCATAAGTAGGAATAATAATGAAGGTAGTATATAAAACCTTGCCACAAAGTTCAACGGGCAAGTTAATAGAACAAAGTGTAGGATAGAGAAAACCATTACAAGTTCGGATCTATGCATCATATGTATGATAATAATCACGTTGTAGGTTTTCATAAAAAGGTTTTCCTCAGTAGTGACATTTATTAAAGATGTGGGATCAACAAGACAACCATGCGTAGGTATCTTAGCAATCCTAGCATAAATATAAAGGGGACCATGGGAAGCCTTAATAGTCTCAGAATAATCAAAGGTAATTGAGAGTTCCTGAGGTCATTTATCCTTAGTTTTTTTCTGAGGTTTAGGTGGAACTTGAAGTTGAAGTGAAGGTGAAGGATCTTGAATAGTAGGTTGAGGTGAAACAATGCACTCCACATGATTAACAATGTAATTAAGATCATCCATATTTGAATCATAAACAATATCCATAGAAGATGGTTGAGTGATGGTATTAGTATCATGTGTAGGTAAAGGATTCTTATACATTTGAAGGTTTTGATTAAGAGGAGAGATAGATTTGTTCCCATTACCATCAAAATTATCATAGATAAAGCATTAGAATCTATTAAGTCTTGAACCTTATGCTTTAGAGAATAACATTTTTCAGTATCATGGCCATTCTAATGATGGTATTGGCAAAAATCTTTAGAATCAAATTTTGATGCTATCTTGGTAGGGAGAAGAGGTCGAATAGGAAGAAAGGTAATCATATTAGCACTTAACAACCTACTCATAATAGAATGTAAAGATTCAGAGAGAGGAGTAAATGTAGGATTCATACGAAAAGTAGTGGATGCAGAAGTAGCATTGTTTGATGCAACAACAACCTGATCATCAACTACATTTGTCTATTAATTAATCTTGATATAGTTGTTAGGTTTCTGAAACTTATTAGGATTAGGAGCAGTGTCACTCTTATCCACTGGAACAGGATCTATTAGAGTGTTTCTCTCAAATTGACTCAATTTTAATTGATAATGATCAAGTGCTACACAAAGTTGTTGAAAAGAGGTAAACTTGGTAATCAAAATCTTATCTCTAATATCCTTTTGTAAATTTGAAATAAACATATGCTAAATATCAATATCAGGAATGTGATAAGAAATCTGAGCATACAAATGCTTAAATCTACCAATAAAATCAATCAATTTTTCCTTAATGTTTTGTTTACAATGCATTAAATCAGTTAAGGAAACTTGAGGACTAATGTTATTTTGAAATTGTTGAATCAAGGTATTAGAAAGTTAAGGAAAATAATCAATAGAATAAGGAGGTAAAGAACAATACCATTGCAAGGCCTTATGATGAAAAGTTCTAGAAAACAACTTAGCTAAAATCCTATGGTCATGAGAATCATCACTACAAAGGATTTGAAATGTTTTAAAATGAGTAACAAGGTCTCCTTTACCATTGTAATTCTCAAGATGAGGCATATTTTCTTGCTGAGGGATAGTGGCACAAATAATGTCTAAGGATAAAGGACTACCCATGTCACATGTAGGAATGCTAAACTTGGATTGGGTTAAAGATGTAAGTTGTTGTTGTAAAGATGACATGGTTTGATCCAAAGTAATAATTGTGGAATCATTAGAATAAATAGGTGGCATAGAAATATTAGGAACACTAGGAAAAGTGTAGGAAGAAACATGAATGGAAGACACAACTGGTGGAACATTTGGAATGACAGTTGGAAGGGGATTGGAATAAGTAAAAGGCACACTATGATATGAAGGTTGTGAGGTAGGTAGAGATATGGGTGGAACACTCATAGGGATAGATTAAATTGGAAGAGATGTAGTCATCAAAGGAAGAGTATAAGTAGGAATGCTAGGTAAAGGAATAGAAGAAGGTTCATCACTAGTGATAGGAGTGAATCCTAGATCTTGAGCCTCTTGAGCTAAAGGTTTAACATTAACATGCACAAGATGAAAGATACCACAGAAGATATTAACATCTTGATCACTATCATGAAGGAATTTCTTAAGAGCCTCTATAGCTTGGATGGAATCTTGATTATGGTTTTCTTGAATAAGCCAATTTCCCATTTTATCAAGTTTCGTTGAAAGTTTTTGGAATTATTTGGGAGGAACTATTAAATCATCCTCCTCATCATGAGATGAGTGAGAAGACTTATTCTCCATAGAAGGATTTGAATTGTGAGTGGTCAAATTGTCATCCGAGATCCTAAGGATAGGAGAGGAAGACTCAGGATCAAAGGAACCCATAATTCTATGGCTTCTTCTAACCGGGATACTATAAGTAGGACTAGAAGTGGTAAAGTTCACACACCAATACAATTTAAATGAACTAATTTAGGAAACACAAGATTTTGATTTTTAATTTTTGAAATGTAAATGCAAGAACATAAAATAAAGATAGTCTAATATTCATGCAAGATCTAACATAAAATATGTAAATATAACACTAAAAAGAAAGAGTTGTCTATCGCGGGTTCACCAAAATATACATATAAAATGTTATATTTAAAATGGAAGATAAGATATGGATGTGTTATAGTGTGCAGAAGATAAGATGTTTCTTTTAAAGTTGAATATAAAAAGGAAGGATCCAAATTGATTAACCCCAAAGGTAGGATCAATGCATAAATGAATCAATCAATTTGAAATAAGAGCAAAGAAGATCTTAAATACTGTTTTATAAAAAAGAATGTGTAATAGATCTAAAAATATTTAAAAGTTTAATTTAAATAAATAGGAGAAAAGTACTAACCTTGAAATGCTACAGATCTGAAGAATTCTTTTTTGGGGGTCTACACTGAGTTTCTAGAAAATATGAGACTGGATCTAGAACAATAATGCAGAAATAAACAAAACTCATAAATCTTTTTCTCTTCTCACACAGTTGTGATTTTGACCCTCAAGTTAATGTCACCATTGACCTATAATTTCCAAATATGACCTAGGGTAGAATCGACCTAAAAGGTATCTGACAAGAAATCTATTTCTAGTTCCTTAAAGTTTTCCAAAAAGGGTATCCAAATGTGGACTCTGATCTGTTGTTCCAAACCTATAGCTGCAAGAAAAATGGAAAGTTTGTTGGGGGTTTGACTTGGTCAAACCCCATTTTTGGAATTAACCTCAAAATATAATTGAAATTTCATAAGTAAAACAAATTAAATGAACAAATTCACCTTTCTTGTAGAAGCCCTTGTGGTAGATTCGAATCCGTGGATCCACAAGTATGTATACACCAAATGGAGGTAGAATGTAGAATGTAGAATGTAGGATGTCTCAAATAATTTTTTTTAGATCTTCAACACCAATCTTGAATGGATCCTGGAATATGAAGAGGCTTGGAGGAATTTGGATGAAGAAATCTTCAACAAGAGGGGTCCATAGAGCTTGAATGCTTCAATGACTACCAATGGATTATCTTGATGATCTGAGTGATTGAGAAGTGCTTGAATGCTTGAGAATGGATGAATGCTTCAATGGCTACTTGGCTTGCTTCAAATATTTCTTCTTGACCTTTGTATTTAACTCTTCAAGTCTTTTCTAGTTAATGATCATGGTTAGTCTTAGTTGATGGTTAGAGAAAATAAGAGGAGAACACTTCCTTATATATGAGTCTAGGGCACAATATTCTAGAGAGGCCTACATATGAGAATTGAATTCCAAGTATACCTATACCCCTAGAAAAGGACCTATATTAAATATAATTTAAGATTTATTGTTCTGAAGAACGAAATAGCCGACCCGGAAGCAATAATTAACTCTTTCCAAAGCCCAACATCTGAAAACCTTGGAATTATGAAATTTGGACCATAGGTCAGAAAAAGGTCAATTTTGACCTAGGTCGAGGTTGTGGTTGACCTTGATCTAGGTCAAGGTCAAGGTCGACCTTGACCCAAAAATGGTCAACTTTGACCCTAAAGCAAAAATCTAGTTTGTAGTTTGAAGTGTCAAAAACAGGTTGGAAAAAGTGGGAAATGGGGCAGAACAGGAGGAAAAAGTCAGATCCAAGTCAGAGACCCATTCAAGGCTCTTGACATGACCCAAAACAACTTAATCAGAAGGCTAAACTGGTTGACAATGGAATTTCTTTCACTTTTTGATTATACAGATGTGTATCACAGATCTGGGATAGTTTGAAAAGTGTTTCTCCTGAGAGATATGTTATATTTGCTTATGTAAACAGTCATAACCAGGAAGGCCTTATAGCCTGACATGTTGCATGTAATTTTATATTATTTAATATGATATGAGTTTACATGTTTATATATCTTGTGTTTCTATAGTTTCCATTGTGTTGTTTGTTGAATGATGCAAGGTTTCTAGACTGTCCATTCTTGGATCCTTCATCCTTAACTCTGTCAGGTGGTATTAGAGTGAAGCTGATCTAGGTGGTATGAATAAAGGGTGAATTTATTAGAAGATGACTAAAAGGAGATTGGGCCCTAGGGAAGACAAATATATTGTTGATGTGATCGAGGCGGAAATAATAGAAAAGGTTAGATTGGAGATCAGATCTGAGATGGCAACGATAAAGAATGAGTTGGTCATCAAAAGTTTGAGAGCTTTTACTTGATTGCAGAGAGGTCCTAGAATACATGATGGTTATGAGGAAGTTTTTAAAGAATTTGAGGCTGCTGGATCTAGTGGAGATAACAGAACCGATTAGATCAAGGGATCTGGTGAAGATAAAATTGATGGATTGTAGAGATCTAGTGCTTGGTTGAGTACCAATTACCGAATGCAAGTTTCCAATTTATTAGGTACATTGAGACCCGAGGATCTGATTGATTGGAGCTATACGTTAGAAGATTGATTTGAGCTAGAAGATATTAGAGATCTTCTTAGAATGAGGTTAGCATAGAATAAGTTGAAGGGACATTGTGCTTTATGGTGGATTGGATTTTCAGAGAGATAGAGAAGAAGAAGGTAAGATGAAGATCAATTGGTGGAGGTTGATGGTTGCAAAAATAAAAGTGAAGTTCATTCCTGCCCACTAGGAGCTTGATTTTTTCAAGAAGTTAAAAAAGATAAATAAGATAGAGATGATTGTGGAAGACTCTACCGAGGAGTTCTACAAGTTGACTATTTGGTCTAGGCATAGAGAAATTTCTAAGGAAAAGGTATCTAGGTATATTAATGTTCTATGATTCAATATCCAAGACGGGATTGGTATGTGGAAGAGTGACTCAGTTGAGGATTCTTACCAATATGCCTTGAAGCCTAAAGATAAGCTAAAGAGAAGATATCATGGTAATTCCCAAGGGAAAGCGAAGCAAGAGGAGTTGGTAAAGGATAAACCGAGAGTTAAGGATGAAACAAAACCTATTGAATTGAGGATAAAGATAGGTAGAGGTGGATTTAGAGGTACTTTTTATAACTTTAGAGATGAAGAAGATCATTCATATGAATGTCCTTAGGTAGCCAGGGAAGTTGATAATCATTGAATTGCTATCGTGAATGAACTTGTAGACAATGAACCTGAGGTGGATGGTGAAAATATGATGATTAGAAGAACTCTACTAACCAAGAAGCAATTTGATCCCTATCAAAGAAAAATTTTATTCTAGACAGTGTGTAAGTCTGGTGGTAAAAGTTGTAAGGTGATTATTGATGGAGAAAGTGATGATAAATTGGTTTTCGAAGAAATTTTTTACAAGATTAGTTTGAGGAGGTTGAGACATGCTTGTCCTTATAGTATTTTTTTTTTAGAAGAAGATCATGCAGTAGAGGTTAATGTACACTGCATGGTAAGTTTTCACATTGGTCCTTATAGGAATGAAGTATTATGTTACATTGTAGATATGAATTCTTGTCATGTTTTACTTGGGATACCTTGGAACTATGATAGAGGGGTTATTCACGAGTCTAAAATAAATCTCTTTACTATTCTAAAATCTGGATAAAAAATTACTTTGACTCCGTTGAAGGATGAAGGCAAAGGAATGAATAACTTGAGCATTGGAAAGAGATCTGAGATGAATGCAGGGGCTGGTGCAGGCATTAAGGTTCAAAGATCTGAAATAAAATTAGAGAGTACTAGTGGTAAGATGAAGTAGAAGAAGAACTATGGCATGAGTGTATTGGCTAACGACTCAGAGGACATGTATATCAAGAACCAGTTTGGGATCTATGTGTTGAATCACAGAAGATGTTCATTGAGCTACTGAGAACATCATTTTGCACCTAGGGTGTCTGATGTAGGAGCATCCTAGGGTATTTGGAAAGCCTGTATCACTAAAAATATGTTCTAGCTCAGTTGCAGGCCTAGATTGCTCAGTCACCTTGGTGATACTTCTCCATTGGAAGATGTGTTTCTTCACCAGTAGACTTGGTGACTAGAATCAATCATGCTCAGTCATGCTTTTCTTAGTGGTTTTCTTCACGGTGGTGTTCCACTCAAAACTACATTACTCGGTGGTGTTCCACTCAAAACTACACTGCTTAGTGGTGTCTATTCGGTGGTGTTCATCTTGGTTCTTCCTGTCACCAAATGGCTTGGCTTTCAGTGTTCTTGATTACTAGAGGGGTTATTTTGATTGCTTGGGGTAGGTGATTGGTGAATTTAATTTGGGGTTGCATTCCTCATGTGTTGGATTGACCGTTGGAGGTGTAAGGAGCTAAATCTTGTTTGGCTCACTCTCTTATGAAAATTTAATGACCATTGGATTTTGACTGATGGATAACACATTGGGATTTTTTTCTTGAGTCGACTATTGTTTTATTGAATTATTTATTTGTAATGCTGACTTTTGGGAAAGTGGTATGAAAGTAGGGTATCAGTAGAGTAGGACGGGGTGAAAAGGGTTGGTGAAGATCTGAGGATCTAAGATAAGTGAAAGAAAGCTTAAAGAGTTGGTAGCTAGTGTTTGCTTAGGAAACTAGAAGATTTCTTGGTGGCTTGCAAGCTCAAGCTTAGATTTGTCTTGGTGTTCCTACTGGATTGTTGTGTGTCATAGATCTGGGCTAGTTTGGAAGGTGTTTATCCTGAGAGATATATTGTGTTTTCTAATGTAATTGGTCGTAACCGAGAAGGCTTTACAACCCGACATGTTTCTTGTAATTTCATGTTATTTAATATGATATGAGTTGTATGTTTCTATATCTTGTTTTATTATGATTTCTACTATGTTATTTTTTGAGTCCTGCAAGGTTAGGATTGTCCATTCTTGGATCCTCCATCCTTGACTGTGGAAATTTACCACCACCTCTTCATCTTCATTTAGCTTATTTCTGAATACCCATTTGGTTCCACTAACATTTTTATCTATAGGTCTGGGAACAATTGTTCGAGTATTTTTTTTCTATATTTTTGTCAACTGTTCTTTCATTGCCTTGTACCAATATTCATATGTACAAGTTTCATTGACATCCTTTAGCTCAACTTGCAGAATTACATATACCTATCCCTCAACTTTTTTCATTTTTGTTTGAAGACATTTATTCCTATCTCCAATGATATTTTATTCAGGGTCACTTAATATTACATACCATGGTGTTCTTGGTCTTACTTCATCCTTTTACCCTTCATCTTCTTCACTGGTATGCTTCATCAATTTGATTCGTCATTCCTCCTTGGATTTGGATCTATTTATTTGATTACCTCTTTAAATTTCATTGACATTCTGATCATTTTAATCATGTCCACATGATTTGGATAGAATTGCAATGTTTTCATCCACTTTTACACTTGCACTCGTTGTTATCCTTGTCAACCCATTTTTTGTAACATTTATAGTCCTTGATCTTAGTAGAGTATCCAAGGAATATTCCTTCATCACATCTAGCATCAAACTTTCCAATGTCATCATCTCTCTTGATATTAAATTTACTGTAAAATGTTATGAAGTACTTAATAGTAAGATTATTTCTACATCAAAGTACATAGAGTGTCTTACTTGTGTCTCCTTTTATTTTTACTTGATTAAGAATATAGAGTGTAGTGCTTACTACCTCTTTCCAAAATGATGTAGCACGAGTCTTTCTTCCCCTAGCTTCTTCTAGGGTCTCTTTGGCCCATCTCTTGACCTATTAGGATTCTTTTACTAACCCTATGCTCCTTAGGTTTCTTCTTACAAGAACCTAACACTTTCAACTAGTGAACACCAACAAGGTAGAATCCAAACTCTTCATGCTCTCTCCTAGACCCAAATTGGTTATTCTTGCCCCATCTACACAATTTGATCCAAATAGATCCCAAACATTCCCAAATGGAAAGGTAGTCTCCAAGGATGTTAAGTGGACAATTTACAATGTCCAAAACCTTCTTTGGAATTGAAACCCTAAATGAGTTCCAAGTTCCAAGTTAAATTCACCCAAAAGAGGGCTACTAGCTTTAGGCCTAATTAGGCTCTTTTTCTACAATAAATATTAAAACCTCCAAAAAAGTATGAAAATAAAATTAATATCCTAATACCATTTATCAAGAACCTAAGGATTTTCTAGGTGTTGGCTCTCAGAGGTGTCCGTACAATACCTCCTGAATTCATGCCTAAAATTCAAGGTTTTAGGTCTTTGCCACTGTCTGCAGAAGAAATGGATCTTCTTGGATAACAAAACAATTCCTCCAAAATTATCCTCTGAGATGAGGATCCTTCACTGGCTCTCCTACCTTCCCACATTCCCTGATTGAAGTTATGAATGCTTTCAATCCCTCTAGCAAGCTCTGCAATCACTGGTGATCCCTAGCCATGCCACTCTGGCTCACCTAGGGCATCAACTTAAAAATGGCTGCCATAACTTCCTGGACCCCTGCTTGACTATACACAAGTACAGAGAGTCACCTTCCATAATCCTAGAGCCCATGCAATTTCCACGGTGGAAAATGGACTTATGACCACATTTGTTCACAGTGCCTAGTTCAGGATATCGATAGTGCTGAAAACAAAAGAATTTAAACAAGAAACTAAAACTATTGAATCCAGAGAAGTAATACAAAAAAAAATTCTTCAATCAAGCTACATTATTCAAATCAATTCTCTCATAATTTGATTATATCCATTAAAGATTATGATCTTCACAAAACACAAAAACTATAATAGTATTCCCAATTTACAGTCCATACACAAAATGCATTCAACTTGCCAACACTCCAAAAAGCTCAAGGATGGTCTTGTATAGTTGACCAAAACACTAGAAAACTGATTTCATATGGTTAGGGAACTAAATTTCTTGAATTTTCATTCTTGTCATAAATGTTGTCAATGACAACATTGACAACTTTTGCAACTTTTTGGATATACTATCCAAACTTGGTCTAACCTTGTCCAAAGTTGTCCAAACCACTAATTAGGATAAAATAAAATAAAAAAGGACCCCTATTCTCTCCTTTAACTCATTTGTCCATGAAATACCAAAAACTCCTAATTGGACCTAAATAGACACAAAGGTCTATAATGACCTAACAAGACACATCCTCCTACTTAATACTCCACACACTAGGACTATTGGTACCTTTATTCACCTAGTGGTCTAGCTAGAACCACTACAAGCTAAAACATAGAAGAATCCCTAGGTTACATTGTATCAACTATCCCACCTAGGTGCTCCTACACCATATTCCCCCAAATGGGAAAAAGCTATGTCACTCCTATGGACAAAAGATCATCTGAAATAGCCACATTCTTGAAATATGCCTCTATAATCCATGAGGCCTCTGACTTTGGCCTATCCTTACATTTGATAAGGTGCTCCATATAGACCTTGTATCTAGTTGTCTTCTAAACTCTTGAGTCCAACACTGTCTCTGCTATTAGTTTTTATTGGGTAGGTATCACTCCAGGTTCCACATCACTTTGTACCCCCTAATTGTTCTGATCAATCTTAGTTAATGGCCCTTTAAACTGAACCAAGTCTTCTGTTGGTTAATAGTTTGTCCTCTCTTAATATTTTCAATCTTTGACTCTCTATACACCCAAGGTGAGAGAACAAAAGGATGTCCACCAACAAATGGGTCAGTGTATGTCTTCTATCACTGCCCTCTGAATTGACAGGTA
>MU223317.1:4638110-4651916 GCA_018584345.1 Thuja plicata | reverse complement strand
CTTGTGTGATTTAACCAAATTGCTTGTAGACACAAACAATTTAGGCAAGGATAATGTGGAGATAATCTACAACCTTCAATAGAATGTTGATTATAGATCATCAGAAAGACTACCTTCTAACTAAACCTATCTATTCTAAGAATGCATATCCTACTAATGAGAACAGAAGTAGAATGATATGTAGACACCAAATAGAATTTCTGAGACTACAACTACTAATCATGAAATGGAATTCAAGTAGAAATTATAGCTCCATATACAATTGTACTTTCCATTCAGATGCAATCTAAATAACAAGGTGAATAGGAGAAGAATCATACATGACGAGTAAATAGAATTACATTCACTAAAATCACATACATGAAATGGAATCCAGTAGATAATTGTAGCTTCATATATAATTTTCCTGTCTATTCACATGCAGATATGAACTAAAATGGAACAACAAACAAGGAATAAAGCTTCTGTAAATGGAATTAATTCTACTTCAAAAACCAGTTTGCCGACCCCTTTATTAACTTCAGTAATAGTATTTATAGAGTTTACATAAAATGCTTGTAGCTATTCGAAATAATCCAAATTCCAGAATACAAAAATACAAAGCACCAAGAAGAAACATCTTTAGACCAAGAACTTGAAGAGTCAACACAGATGTAAAAATAGAAGAAGACATAAGGACAGTGACTTTCCAATCTAAAACTCTTCATCTTTTCCTCAATCAACATATGTCGAGCCAAGTCCATTGGGCTTCAGGAGTCGAATCATTTTTTTGAAATTGAATTTGAAATAGAATATAAAGTAGGAGATGCCAACCATCAATCTTCAAATAATCATTGTCTTCATCCTTGGTCAACAAGACTACTGGATCATTGAAATAGGGCTCTATCTGATATCAAGATAAACTAAACCTCTTATACTTTACGACAATGGCTTACTGCAACCATTGACTTAACCATATGTCGTGTTTCTTATATGTACACACATATAATAGAAGCACTGAATTCAATCCTTTTCCAATTGTCATTTATCCATTTTCAAATGACTTCTAACTGTGTTTCATCCTTTATTTAGGAAAATATATGACAATAATATGATTATTTGATCATTTCATGCTGTTGCAGACTTGAATATAACAGTCAATGCACCTTCGGCACACCTAAAATGGGATTTTCCGCCTTGATCATTTGGCTCATTTTTGGGCTACACTTTCTGAACATCAAATGTTTTTTGGATGATTTCAAAATGACCCATGTGGTTAAAATTTAAAAAGACTTCAAAACCATGGATATATCGACCGGCAGGTTTTAGATAAACAGGTGCGAAAATCCCTTCATTGCGGGAATCACACCTAGCAGGTGTGATTTCCACTTCAGAGCAGGCCCTGGGCGTATTTTTTCCCATCAACTTTAGACGCATGAAGCATTTAGCTTTGTGGAAATTCACTTGATGAGTGCGTCTTCCGCTATGGAGCATTTAGCTTTGCGGAAATCCACTTGATGAGTGCGATTTCCGCAATGGAGCATTTAGCTTTGCAGAAATCCACTTGATGAGTGCGATTTCCGCAATGGAGTAGTGCCTGAGTGTATTTTCGCCCGTCAAGTTTAGGTACGCAGGGCTTTTCATAACTTAAAACATGTGCTTTAATCTTTTAATAATAATTGAAAAACTCTTTCTTTTGTTATGGCTCGTTTATAACATTACTCATTACTTTTGCGGAAAAGCACCTAATAGGTGCGAAACCCACAACCTTGTAAAATTCAGCTTTGCGGAAAGTGCACAATGAGGTGCGATTTCCGCAATGGCGCATCTGAAACTCAATTTTCCGCCTTGAAAGATCTCCGCTATCTTTAATCCAAATCGCGTTTTGTTTTTTTCATTGGGATCGTTGAGGTTCAGAGAACCGATCCATGTATTAATTCCACGGAGAAAATCCACGGTCACCATTTTTTGAAAATGCACTCGATCAATGTATATTTGGCTCTGGACACATGTTTGATGTTAGGATCAACAATGTGTTCTTCCCAAGTAAACACCCACTATATCTTGAGCCTGTGGATAATACTATCATGTGAGATGCAACTGAGATGACATCCATACCTTTAATTTCTCATTCTTCAATCTTTTAGGAAAATGTCTTGAGATCCTCTAAACACTGTCTTATGGAGTAAAATCTGAATATTTCAATGCTGGCCCTGTCAATGTATCATCCATATGAAGAATCTTCTCTGGTTCTATTGAATGTCTAAAACTTATGACTCCCAAACATCATTCCATCTGCTGAGAAAGATCATCAATAAGAGCATATTATCTTTGCTGGGTTGGGACCTACAACCTACCCAGAATGAAGAGACTTTGAAAGAAACCCACCCGACATTAAGCAAGAAGGCAATGGCAGGGAAACCCGGCAAAGACTTCCTATCCTTGGGAAGAATTAGACCTAGACATAACCAGACTGACTTGACATGACCATATGACTCTAATAATGCCAAAAAAATGGGTGACTAAAAGTCAGACAACAGCTGGCTCTGACTGGGGGATCATGTACTGCAAAGTGCATGAAGAATTCAGCTTCTCTGGTGAGACAAGTACCTTATGCATTGGGTAGCGGAGTCTAGACCAAAGAAAACAACAAGAAGCTGCATACAGGGAGGGCAGAGGGGAGTAGGGAAAACTTGAAACAAAGCAGGAGAAAACAACAACCGACTAAGCAAGGAAAGGCTACACTAGACACACCAAAATCGGAAAGAAAACTATTTACAAAAGGTGAGGAGACCTCACCAGCAGGACCAAAAACAAAGAAAGATTCATACATGGCCATTAACAGGAAGGGAAAAATATGAACCTTTCCTGAATAGAGGAAGATACTCCACTGATTTGAAGAAGCATTGATGACTCCTGGCTACTCCTTCGATGTTGAGAATAAGCCCCAAAGCTATCTGCAACATTATGAACCACAGGGCCTTTCCAAATAACCATGCCTCATCATAGGTTTCTGATTCATCTACGCCTCCATATATATTCTTCCTTGTATTATCAATCTTCTGTGATGTAAGAAGATATTCAATATATTTTGAATGCACCACTGGATTATAATCCAATTTGTTTCTTCCAACATTATCAACTCTATTTTCTCTGTTATTATCCTCAGCAGGGATATCAATGTTCAAACCAAGATCAACAAACTCAGAATATTGCAAATTTTCCAGAGGTGAAAAATCATCATACCATTCACAAGCACTAACTTCTGATTTCAAACCAGAGCTGAAATAAAATGCATCTTTATTTCCCATATGTTCTAACTTCTCTTGTGAAGGAAGAAGACAATCACCAGATCTTGCACATGCTGCTGGAAAATAATCACGTATGTTTATTTCATTGCTAACAATGACACTTTTATCAAAGACACCAACATCTAAATGATTGTAAACACTATTAATAGTATTTTCAGATTTCAAACCATGACTGGAACTGGATGATTTTTCATTATTCACAGATTCTAGCAGAATTGAAATATCTTCTTCATCTATTATAATTGCTGATCCTTCATGATTCTCATCTAGATTCATAACTTCAATATCTGATTTGACTATGGAAGAAGGTTGACACATATTTGGCATCATGACTTGATCAAATTTTACTTCAAGACTAGGAAGATCTTCATCTAATCCCTTGTCTTCTACATGATGCTGCAGTACTTCATCAATATCTGAAACCTCTTGTTTATCAATTTCTTTATCAACATTTTCAGCAAGATGATTGACAAAAGATACTTCATCTTTTTTATCCTCACATATTTGATCAGAAATAACCAGCATTGCATCATCTTTAAAACAAAAATACCTCTGATGTCAGATCTTTATCAGCCATAGTGAAAGAAGATTCAACACCATTATGTTCTTCAATAGCATTAAAAATTTCATTACCAGCCTTGGAATAATCTTTAGGAAAATAGTTTGTAACTTCACTCACATTCTTTTCATCTATTTCATAACTTTCATCAACATCTTGAAAAGGAAAAAAAGATACATCTTCAATTTCGCTTACCTTTTCTTGATCTTCAAAAATTTCTACAGGCTGGAAACATTCTTTTTGCTGGTCACTCTTCCAAGGTAATTCATTATCACTTTGATACACCTCATAAGAAGTTACTTGATCTTTAGCAGGAACATCATCAGAGGTTTGCTCATCAGTTAACTAAGGTTCCTCCATAGCAGTAGAACAATTATCCTCATCTTCTGAATCTGTCTCATACTCACAATAAAAAAATTTGGAGTCACCACGAGGAGTATGATAGTCTTCATTTTCTGGATGTTCAAAGTTTTGTTCTTTTCCTTCTTGTCTGAGATGAAAGGCATGAGAATTATATTATTTTGAAGGGGCTTCAATGGACAATCTCTGATTTCCACCTTGGTGTTTTAATCCTTCTTGATAAGGCTGATAAGATGAATGAGCTGATGCAGTAATCTGTCTTTTTAACACATTTATTTCATTAGATAATTTTAGCAACATGTCTTCTGTACTGATTGAAGTACTAGCTGTATTTCTCATGGGTCCATCATGAAATTCCTTCTTCCATCTCCCAGAGGCTAGCATATCATCTTCCATTTCTTTGGCCAGTGTTTCAGTAGCTTGAAAATCCATTACATTAGCTCTTCTTAATTGGTAACCGAGTTCTGGAGGCATGGAACTAATGTAAAATGTCTTGAGATTATTTCCAGTGGGTGCACTAATGGCAGGTATTCTTCTGATTAGTTTATTAAATCTGGCATTGAAATCTCTCATGGAGATAGATGGTTCCTTCTTGATTTGTTCCAGTTGTAACAATAAGACCTGAGCATCTTCAGCGGTCTTATATCTTTCTTCAAACCTTTGTTTCATATCAAGCCATCAAGTAATGCATCCTGTAGGTAAATCTTGAAACCATTCTGTAGCATCACCGACAAGGCTATCTACAAACAATCTAATAGCAACATCTTCATGCTGAGGATTCACCACACTACATACCTTATGAAAGGCACTTAGATTTTGTTCTGCACATACTGAACCGTCACCATTGAATCTTGGAAAATTCTTTCTAGAGCCTTTTGGTAAATCATGATTTGCTGCAAGATTCAAGGGTCCAATAGCATTTCCCCAAGGAACGGCCATAATTGCTAATCATGTATTCTATGTAACTGTCCGATTAGAAACTGGGAGGGGAAATGATATGAATTCTGAGAAAAAATTTAATATATATATATTTTTTTAACCTAAAGTTCTCCCCAGTAGAGTCGCCAAAAACTGTTGGTTAATAGTTTGTCCTCTCTTAAGATTTTCAATCTTTGACTCTCTATACACCCAAGGTGAGAGAACAAAAGGATGTCCACCAACAAATGGGTCAGTGTATGTCTTCTATCACTACCCTCTGAATTGATAGGTATAGCTCCCTGATTGTGTATGATATTCAATGAATTTGTCTTTATACTGATCACCAGGTCATCTCTTGTGTGATTTAACCAAATTCCTTGTAGACACAAACAATTCAGGCAAGGATAATGTGGAGATAATCTACAACCTTCAATAGAATGCTGATTATAGATCATCAGAAAGACTACCTTCTAACTAAACCTATCTATTCTAAGAATGCATATCCTACTAATGAGAACAGAAGCAGAATCATATACAGACACCAAATAGAATTGCTGAGACTGTAACTACTAATCATAAAATGGAATTCAAGTACAAATTACAGCTCCATATACAATTGTACTTTCCATTCATATGCAATCTAAATAACAAGGTGAATAGGAGAAGAATCATACATGACGGGTAAATAGAATTACTTTCACTACAATCACATACATGAAATAGAATCTAGCAGATAATTGCAGCTTCATATATAAGTGTCCTGTCTATTCACATGCAGATATAAACTAAAATGGAACAACAAAAAAGGAATAAAGCTTCTATAAATGGAATTACTTCTGCTTCAATAACCAGTTCGCCAACCCCTTTATTAACTTCAGTAACAGTATTTATAGAGTTTACATACAATGCCTGTAGCTGTTCGAAATGATCCAAATTCCAGAATACAAAAAGACAAAGCACCAAGAAAAAACATCTTTAGACCAAGAACTTTAAGAGTCACCACGGATGTAAAAATAGAAGAAGACATAAGGACAGTGACTTTCCAATCTAAAACTCTTCATCTTTTCCTCAATCAGCATATGTCGAGCCAAGTCCATTGGGCTTCAGGATTCAAATCATTTTTCTGAACTTGAATTTTAAATAGAACATAAAGTAGGAGATGCCAACCATCAATCTTCAAATAATCATTGTCTTCATCCTTGGTCGACAAGACTACTGGATCATTGAAACAGGGCTCTATCTGATATCAAGATAAACTGAACCTCTTATACTTTACGGCAATGGCTTACTGCAACCATTGACTTAACCATATGTCGTGTTTCTTATATGCACACACATATAATAGAAGCACTGAATTCAATCCTTTTCCAATTGTCATTTATCCATTTTCAAATGACTTCTGACTATGTTTCATCCTTTATTCAGGAAAATATATGACAATAATATGATCATTCGATCCTTTCATGCTGTTGCAGACTTGAATATAACAGTCAATGCACCTTCGGCACACCTAAAATGGGATTTTCTGCCTTGAGCATTTGGCTCATTTTTGGGCTACACTTTCTGAACATCAAATGTTTTTTGGATGATTTCAAAATGACCCATGTGGTTAAAATTTAAAAAGACTTCGAAACCATGGATATATCGGCTGGCGGGTTTTAGAGAAATAGGTGTGAAAATCCCTTCATTGCGGGAATCGCACCTAGCAGGTGTGATTTCCACTTTGAAGCAGGCCCTGGGCGTATTTCCACCTGTCAACTTTAGACGCATGAAGCATTTAGCTTTGCAGAAATTCACTTGATGAGTGCGTCTTCTGCTATGGAGATTTAGCTTTGCAAAAATCCACTTGATGAGTGCGATTTCCGCAATGGATCATTTATCTTTGTGGAAATCCACTTGATGAGTGCAATTTCTACAATGGAGTAGTGCCTGAGTGTATTTCCGCCCGTCAAGTTTAGGTACGCGGGGCTTTTCATAACTTAAAACATGTGCTTTAATTTTTTAATAATAATTGAAAAACTCTTTCTTTTGTTATGGCTCATTTATAACATTACTCATTACTTTTGCGGAAAAGCACCTAACAGGTGCGAAACTTGCAACCTTGTAAAATTCAGCTTTGCGGAAAATGCACAATGAGGTGCGATTTCCACAATGGCGCATCTGAAACTCAATTTTCTACCTTGAAAGATCTCCACTATCTTTAATCCAAATCGCGTTTTGTTTTTTTTGTTGGGATCATTGAGGTTCAGAGAATCGATCCATGTATTAATTCCATGGAGAAAATCCACTGTCACCATTTTTTGAAAATGCACTCGATCAATGCATATTTGGCTCTGGACACATGTTTGATGTTAGGATCAACAATGTGTTCTTCGCAAGTAAAAACCCACTATATCTTGAGCCTGTGGATAATACTATCATGTGACATGCAACTGAGATGACATCCATACCTTTAATTTCTCATTCTTCAATCTTTTAGGACAATGTCTTGAGATCCTCTAAACACTGTCTTATAGAGTAAAATCTGAATATTTCAATGCTGGCCTTGTCAATGTATCATCCATATGAAGAATCTTCTCTGGTTTTTTTGAATGTCTGAAACTTATGACTCCCAAGCATCATTCCATCTGCTGAGAAAGATCATCAATAAGAGCATATTATCTTTGCCGGGTTGGGATCTACAACCTACCCAGAATGAAGAGACTTTGAAAGCAACCCACCCAGCATGAAGCAAGAAGGCAATGGCAGGGAAACCCGGAAAAGACTTCCTATCCTTGGGAAGACTTAGACCTAGACATAACCAGACTGACTTGACATGACCATATGACTCTAATAATGCCAAAAGAATGGGTGACTGAAAGTTAGACAACATCTTCCACATTGAAAGTAGAAGAAATGTTCAAATCTGGAGGTAAGTCTATTTGGTAGGAATTGGCCCCATATTTGGCCAAGACTTTACAATGTCCCACCATCTACATTTGAATCTTAGTAGGGACTCCCTTCCGCATCCTATATTTTTTCAAGTGGACCATGACATAGTCACACACCTCAAACTGAACATCCTTCTTCTTTTCATCAACTTTTGCTTTCACCTTTTGTTGACTATCTTGGATCTTCTTTCGAACATGGTCTTGGATCTCCTTCATGGTATGGGTGAAGTCCATTTCATGGCCACTTCTATACTCCATCCCACCAAGATCTGTGAGCTCATAAACACCCCTAGGGTGCATGCCATAAACAACCTCAAATGGGCTCTTTCCTATCATCCTATTGTTACTGTCATTGTAAGCACATTATTCTTAGGGAATGACCACATCCCAAGTCTTCCCATACTACTTAGTTAGGCACCTCAATAGGTTTCCCAACACCCTATTTACCACCTCTGTTTGGCCATTAGTCTAAGGGTGGTAAGCTGAACCAAAAGATAGGTTAGTGACCAATCTTGTCCACAATGTTCGCCAAAAATGGCTCATAAATTTCATATCCCTATCAAAGACTATACTCAAAGGTAGACCATGAATCCTCAGAATCTCCTTAAAAAACAAATATGCAATGTGGCTAGCATCATTAGTATTTTTACATGGGATTAAATGCCCCATTTTACTAAATCTATCAACAACTAGATAAATGCTATCATACCCCTGTTTAGTTTTGGGTAAGCCCACAATAAAATCCATACTCACACTCCCATGGCCTATTAGGGAATGGTAGAGGTTGTTAAAACCTTGCATTATGCATTCCTCCTTTTTCCTTCATGCAAACAACACACTGCTCCACATACTTGGTGACATCTTTCACCAACTTTGGCCAATGGTAGAACCTTTGGACTAGTTCCAAGGTTTTGTCCTTACTAAAATGACCACTTAGAGAACCATTTTGTTTCTCTTGGATGAGGCTCATCCTCATTGACCCTTTAGGTACACACAATTGATTACCCTTGAACAACAACCCATTCTATAAAGTAAAATCAGAGAACTTACTATGAAAATGATTTTCAAAATCAACACATACCTTATAGGCCTCACCAAAATCATCATCTACTTTGTAGAGATCTCTACAACTATCAATCCCAATGCTACTCAAGGGGACTTCTTGTACTGTCAACAATCTCTTACTTAAGGCATCTACCACCTTATTAAGTTGACCCTTCTTGTTCTTTATAGTAAAAGTGAATGCATGCAAGTACTCCATCCACTTCAAATGTCTATTCTAAATATTTTCTTTTGTGTTAATATAACTAAGAGCCTGATTGTCAGTAAATACCACAAACTCTTTAGGCAAGAGATAATGTCTCCATTTCCTCAAAGATTTAACTAGAGCATATAGTTCCAAATCATAAGAAGAATATTTCTTCTTAGCCTCATTCAGTTTCTCACTAAAGAAGGCAATAGGCCTACCTTCTTGATTCATTACCCCTCCTACTGCCATTCCACTAGCATCAAATTCAATAGTAAACAACTTCTCAAAGCTTGGAAATTGTAGGACTAGTTGAGTAGCCACTTGTTTCTTTAACAACTCAAAGCTTGGCAATTGCAGGACTGGTTGAGTAGCCACTTGTTTCTTTAACAACTCAAAGGCTTTCTCTTCTTCTACTATCCATATGAACTTAGTTTTGACCCCATCCTTTATAGTATCCATCAAAGGTGCACATATCCCACTAAAATTCCTAATAATATCCTATAAAATTGAGAAAGGCCATGGAAACTCCTTACCTCAGTGGCTATGGTAGGTAGAGGCCAGTTTAGGATGCCAACAACTTTGTCTTTGTCCATCCTCAAAGACCCCTTGGACATAAAAAATCCCAAGTAGACAAGTTCTTGTTTGAATAACTCACATTTCTAAAGGTTGATAGCCAATTTCTCCTCATGCAACCTTTTCAATACTGCCTCTACATGTCTAATATTCTCATCTCTTCTATGGCTAAATATTCGTATATCATCAAGATATACCACCACAAAATTCCTTGTGAATTCCTTGAGCACCTCATTCATGAGCCTCATGAATGTGCTCGGAGCATTAGAAAGGCCAAATGGCATAAAAATCCATTCATATAACCCATTTGTGGTCTTCAATGTTGTTTTCCATTCATCACCTTCCTTCCCCCTGATTTGGTGATAACCACTCTTCAAGTCCAACTTTGTAAAGTACATTGCGCCTCCTAGGCAATCCATAAGATCTGCTATCCTAGGTATAGGGAACCTATAACTTATTGTGATTTTTTTATTTCCCTTGAATCTATGAAAAGCCTCCATTTTCCCCCCTCCTTGGATGCCAAAACAACCAGGACTACACAAGGGCTAATACTATTCTTGATCAAGCCTTGATCCAAGAGTTCCTGCACTAGCCTAGCTACCTCCAAGTTCTGATCTGGAGTCAGCTTGTATGCTGCTCTATTGGGAAAAGATGCCCCTGGCACAAATTTTATTTGATGACTTATAACCCTCTTAGGTGGTAGGGTTGCAGGAGTGCCATCGCTCACTATGTCCTTCTACTTCTCAAGCAATTCTTGCACCTCCTTCAGTAATGGCTAATTCACTGATTGTTCCTCTTCCTTAGGTCATAGAAAAATAGCATAACCTTCCCCCTCATCATCATTGATGTCATTAAAAAACTCCTTACCACTACATAACATAACATTAGGAGTTTTTGTTTGTGGCTCTTCATCTTCTAACAAAGACTAAATTTTGAAAGTCTTCCCTCCTTTCTTGAATGTGATGGAATTCTCCATCCCATCATACACTGCCCCATTATAAAATTTCCAAGGCCTCCCAAGTAGAAAATGGAAAGCATCCATTGGTAGGATATCACAAAGAAATCTATAATATTGGTAGGATAGAACTCTATCCATGTTTTCTCATTGACTAGCACACTTTGGCCTTTGTTGAGCCATGTCACCTTATATGGATTCACATGGGGTATCTTGGCTTGCTTAAGTTTCACCACTGACTCTTTTGAAATGATATTTTCATTTGAACTAGACTCCACTATCAATTTGCAGACTTTGCCAAAGATCTTACATCTTATTCTAAACATAGCTCTCCTATGCTTGGGATCATCTTTGTTTGGCTGCCTTATCAACACTCTCCTAAACATTAAATTCCCACCCATCTCTAAATCTAGATGGTCTATTTCATGGGCTTTGACACTTGAAGTTTCCTCATGTGTATATGCTATTCTCTTATCATTATTTGTTGTAGAAGGTTTGTCTAGACATCTATAGGCTAGATGGCCTAATTGTCCACAATAATAACATTTCATGGTTTCAAAATAAGAACTACTCCTACCTCCTCTTCCTTTTTTAGGACCACCATGATTACCTCTGCCTCTGTTATAGCCTCCTCTTGAACTGCTTCCAATCTACTACTTTGTCAACTTGTTTTCTCCTTCGGATCTTTGTTCACTACCCCTTCCTTGGTAGCTTCCTCTTTGACCCCTTTGGTCTCTCCTTCTACCTCTATTGTTATTATTGTTCTTGAAGGTAGAATCCCCTTTCTTTTTATTCTTTTCTTCCACTCTTATAGCCAATTGTTGACACTTTTGAATTGTAGTAGGTGTCCATAGGCTAATCTCCTCTTGGATGTTCCACTTCAATCCACCCAAGTATCTAGCCACTTTGATTGACTCTACTTTCTGTAATTTAGACCTTAGACACAATCTATAGAATTCCTCAGTATATGAGGCCACATCTAGGTATTTTTTTTCAATTTTTGCCTCTTCCTATGGAGTTGTATTTCATAGTCCTCTGGAAGATAACTCTCCTTCAACTTAGTTTCCATAGCATTCTAATTTGTTATCGGTTGCTTTCCCATACTTACCCTCTCATCCTGAAGGTATTTCCACCAAGTCAAAGCTGACTCTTTGAGTCTAGACTTGGATACTTTGATCTTTTGGGCTTCAGATATACCCTCACACTTGAAGTGATTCTCCATTTCTTTAATCCAGTCCATGACAGTCTCAATATCCATCTTTCCTCCAAATAAAGGTATTCCTTCCAAAGCCTTACCACTTAATGCATTTATGGCCTTCAAGAAAGGTTCCTCATTCAATATTGGATCTGGTTTGGGGATGAAGTCTTATTCTTCAATCTTTTTCTTATCCCTACTACTGGTTTCAGCTTCAAAGTCTTTCTTCCTAGCAACATCTACTAGTTCTTCCATCTTCAACCTCATTGCTTCCAAGGAACTCTCAAGGAGTCTATTTTTATCCTTTTTTTATTCCATGTCCTTGGCTAATTCTTCATTTTTCACCATCTTTGTAGAACCACTAGATTCCACTTCTGGCATAAACCAAACTTCCCAAGTTTCATAACTTGCTCTGATACCACTCTGATGTAGCACTAGTCTTGCTTTTGCTAGCTTCGTCTTGGGTTTCTTTGGCCCATATCCTAAGCTACTAGGATTCTTTCACTAACCCTAGGCTCCTTAGGTTTCTTCTTACAAGAACCTAACACTTTCAACTAGTGAACACCAACAAGGTAGAATCCAAATTCTTCATGCTCTCGCCTACGCCCAAATTGGTCATTCTTGCCCCATCTGCACAATTTGATCCAAAGGGATCCAAAATATTCCCAAATGGAAATGTATTCTCCAAGGTTGTTAAGTGGACCAATTCCAATGTCCACAATATTCTTTGGAAGTGAAACCCTAAACAAGTTCCAAGTTCCAAGTCAAATTCACCCAAAAGAGGGCTACTAGCTTTAGGCCTAATTAGGCTCTTTTTCTGAAATAACTCTTCAAACCTCCAAATAAGTATGAAAATAAACTTCATATCATGATACCTTTTATCAAGATCCTAAGGATTTTCTAGGTCTTGGCTCTCAAAGGTTTCTGTATAGTACCTCCTACATTCATGCCTAAAATTTAGGGTTTTAGGTCTTTGCCACTGTCTCCACGAGAAATGGATCTTCTTGACAAACAAAAAAATTTCTCAAAACTTATCCTCTAAGATGAGGATCCTTCACTGGCTCTCCTATATTCTCACATTCACTAATTGAAGCTATGAATTCTTTCAATTCCTCTAGCAAGCTCTGCAATCATTGGTGATCCTTACCCATGCCACTCTGGCTTACGTAGGGAATCACCTTAAAAATGGCTGCCATAATTTCCTGGGCCCCTCCTTCATTGTACACAATCTACATGGAGTCACCTTCCATAATTCAAGAGCTCATGCCAGTTCCACGGTGGAAAATAGACTTATGACCCCATTTGTTCCCAGTGCCTAGTTCAGGATAGCGATAGTGCTGAAAACAAAATAATTTAAACAAGAAACTAAAACTATTGAATCCAACAAAATAATACCACAAAAATTCTTCAATCAACCTACATTACTCAAATCAATGCTCTCATAATTTGATTCAATCCATTAAATAGTTCGATCTTCACAAAACACAAAAATTGTAACATTATTCCCATTTTACAGTCCATACACAAAAGGTATTCAACTTGCCAACTTTGAAAAAAGATCGAAGATGGTCTTATATAGTTGACTAAAACATTAGAAAACTGATTTCAGACAGTTAGGGAACTAAATTCCTCGAAGTTGGATTCTTGTACTAACTTATTTTAGATTAACATAGATCACTCATGGAAAATTTATGAAATAGACTATTATAATGCAAGAACTTTATACAGACAAGACACGTAGAATTAAAATTTATTTTCTATTTTACACCAATCTGTA
>MU223317.1:4618206-4632129 GCA_018584345.1 Thuja plicata | reverse complement strand
ATCCAACATATTTTGAAAGCATCTCATCATCTAATCAAATAAGAGAAAGCATAGAGTTCAAGTATGATGTCACTAGGGTATAAGAACTCGTAATTAAAAGTAATACTAATTAATTATAAAATAAGGGTTGGATTGAATCCATAATATGATCCATCAGGTGATTTGGGTTAATCCCTAATTAATAGTTATTATCACAATTGTACATAAAATCCTACAAGGATGTTAAATATGATTAGATAAATCATAGAAAGAACCTAATCTTTATGGCGATTTGAATAACATATATACACCCTCCAGAACATAGTCATAAAAGTATCTTAATAAACTTAATTCATCCCAGTGTACTCAAACCATCAAAAAGGAAGTTCCTCACACAACAACATATCAAATTGTTTCATAACACAATGTTCCTAAAATATCATTAACACATAGTTGGCATCACTACTCAAAGAGAAATATACATCAAACACTTACGTGGAGATGAGATAGATTGGACTACTAACTTCAATCAGAATCATTAGCAGAGAATAAAAGTCTCAAACTTCCAACAAGCATAATCAGGTTTTGTGAGGGTTCGAGGGGAATTACACAAGTATTGACATGTTCTTCCTTTCAACAACTACATTTTGTAATGGTGTCTACAAGGATGAGAAATTCCCCCTAATTCCATGTCTTTCACAAAAGGAGTCGATCTCACCAATGTTATATCTTAGACACTGTATTTGTAACCATGTCTCAACAACCATATTCTTAAAGTTCTTGAACTTATCAAGTACTTTGGAATTTTATTTCATGAAAGTAACCCAAACAATTCTAGAGAAGTCATCAATAAGTAGCATAAAATTTATATCACCTTGCATACTCCATATCTTAGTTGGTCCACACAAATCAATGTATTAGATCAAGAAAACCACTAGAATTTTAAACTTTGGATCTGAAAGTAATTGTTATTTCCTTACCTAGTTGGCACTCCTAGTAATATTGGTAGGCTTGTTTACTTTAGGTAGAACTCTAACAACATGGTTAGAACTCAATAACACAATATTGTCAAAATTCACATGACATAACATTTTGTGCCATAACTAACTTTCATCAATTTGTGCATTCAAAAGAGTCTTCTAACCACCACTCAAATAGAATACATTAGCTTTTTTTGAACTAGTGGTAATCTCTATTAAAAAAAATCATTCACAATTTTGAAACTGTTATCCTTGAAATGCAATCCATATCATTTTTCCATCGGTAATCTAACAGTGATAAAATTGTGCTTTAAACCTTCTACATACAACACTTTTTCAATAGTAGTCTTACCATCTCAAGTGATAGATCCTCCTCCTTTGATAATGCCACCATAATTTTTCCCCATATTACCATTCCACCATTATACCTTTGAAAGCTTAATAATTTATCCTTGTCACCAGTCATAAGATGGGACTAACCACTATCAATAATCTATTTATCCCTTTTGATAACATGAGTAGTGAAAGCCTTTTCCTCAACAATACATCTAGCAGAATCATTAGGCATAGGATCTATTGATTTAGGTTCATCATGTTCAATAGAAACATACACATATTCATCATCAGTTTTAGAATTGTCAAATTTATCATCAATGGCTCCATTATCACCAGCATAATGACACTTTTTCTCATTTCTAAACTTATCAGGCTTATACTTGGAAAATTTCTTTTGACATCTAGAGGCATAATGTTCTATCTTCTTCCAACAAAACCATTTAAAAGGTATTTTTACTTTATATACTTACCAGATCCTTTTGATAGTCTTTGGATCCTTCATTATTTTTCTTGGACCTTGCTAAGGGCCTTGGTTACCTTCTTGTTTATGTTATTTCTTTAGGATGAGTTAGAGGTACTTCTCTATCTGGCTCACCTTCTCAGCTTGTCAGTTCTATTTTCAGAGATAATTCTCTCCTCACAATAATTGAGGATGAGAACATTTTCTAGGTGTGAACTTTAATACCTTGAGACCTTTGATTCCCTACTAGGTTGGCTATTCTATAGTAAGAAAATATAATGTTATAGGAAATCCTTGCTTCCAACTCCACACTCGATTCATCAATATGGATAGGACTGTATTCAAAATTAGGAAATCTATTATTTTCTCTAGATTCCTTTCTCCTTTCAAGATTACCCAATGGGTTATTTATATCATTTCTTGGAACCAAGTGTGAAAAATTCTTCTCAAGCATTGAATTTCTTCAAGTTATCTAGTTCATAGACAGGCTTGGAAGGAGGTCAACTTTCAAACCCTTTTTTTAATGAACAATGTTGTGCATATTCAAGGCACTTTTGGCATAATAAGTATCTAGCGAATGTGGGAAGCTCTTAAGCCTTGGCTCTAATGGGATTGTGTTATTTTCAAAAAAGGTATTTCTTTTAACCAACATATTCTAAAGTGGTCACCCCTCATTTACATGCAAGGACTCCCATTAGCCCATGTCCTTGGAATTCGTGCTCTACACTTCATGGAATCTATACTCTTTAGGATCTCTTCTCTAGAGCTACTATGAATCTTCACTCCTACTAAGACCTATAAGCCGAAGTTTAACATATTCATCCAAATCATCATAGTTTTGACCTAGTTATGTCATTGCTGCCTTTGAATATGCTTCACAAGCTATGCAATAATTTGGTCAGGTTATGGTGGAAGGATTCATAGTGGAATCCCAAAACCTTTTTTGTGACTACAAACCCAATTTTTCCTATGGTACCAACCTTGAAGCTTAGGTGGCATTTGCAATCATCCTAGTCAGTGTGGCATCACAAGACTCACTCTATTTGGCCAACCATTGTTGAGCCTATGCTAACTTATTTTGACTAGTGTATTATTTTCTAAGGCTTTGTGTTGGACTCTCACATGCAACATCTAGGGGTACTAGATCCGTGCTATCCATTTTATGAGCAACACAAAATTTTATTCATCTATTTTGGTATTATAGAAGATCCCACTCATTGTGGACATGGATACATTATTTTTTCTGGCCTTTTTGGCCTGAGCCTTTTTCTCAGGATATGATTCTACTCGTGAATTCCCCTTGGCTTCGCTTAAACTTCACGCAAGTTTAGCATTCTTTTGGGATGTAAATCCTCTTTAATTTATGGAAAGATAAGAATGTTGTTTTTTTCTCACAACTCTCTTGATATTTATGTATCTTTATATTCTAAATCCTACATTAGTAATAATATGATGTTAAAAATTCAAGTTCAAGCCAACAAAGTTGTTCTTGAAGTGGCCCAATTGCATGAACTTGTGCAACATTGGGGAAATGCCCTATGTATGGTTGCTAGAGTACAACTAGAATCTTTTGTTTTCAATTACCAGACTATGCTCTGTTGTAGGCGGCTTGGTTGTAGCTCATCTGTGAGCTAACCACACACTCTGCATTCACATGCCCTCGCCATTAATCTAGCAGTGAAAGCGAATTTAAATCCTAGTGTTTAGTTTCTCTACCACATGATCGTGTTTCTTCTAGTTAGAACACAGGAGGTATGAGTCCCTCGCTTAGTGTTGGTACTTGTTGGTCGAATATTTCCATCAACTTTGATTCACCAAGCTCATCTAAATGGCTCTCATGGTTATCTCTAGCCATTTCTCTAAAGCTATTGTTGAGGGTGGGTGGTCCATTCCGGACAACACTCTTGACCTGATTGCTATATGGGGTCGAAAAGATGATAAAGATCCTCCACTTCCTCCATCAGCCAGTGTCTTAGCCACTTAAGTGACTTGTTTTTAATATTTTCTCTTTCAGGTCCTTCCCACATTTTTTGTGTATGTTTTATTTCTGAGCTCTATCTATGTGACTCTCATGAATTAATCTTGTATCCTCCTCTTTTTTTTGTTTTTGGAACACTATTCCCTTCGAATCTTTTAATAGAAATGTCTATTGAGAAAAATAAACATTAAAAAAAATAGTATTTTGACTTTATGATGTCTTTCATTTATATAAATTTATTCAACGTTCAAAATAAAAAGGGATTAGCATTCTTAGAAGTCCATCATAATGGGGAGGAAAGGTGTTACCCAAGTATTGAAATGTGAAACATCTATTTTTAGTATTACGAGGTCTCGTTTTTAAGTAAGGCTTATTGACTTTTCATGTTTAACAACTCAATATAATTGTACAAGATATTAAATTTTTATTTGTGCTCCCCAATAGATGGCTGAAGAATGTCCTCCACTGACGGATTCCCCGATTTGGTTTCATATTGTATTCTCATTCGAAGTTTATCTGCAGATGCCACCGTTTTAAGTAAAGTCGATGATAATATATTAGTTGAAAGGTGGAGATAGTGGAAGGCCGCGTCGGCGTGGGTATATTTCATGGCTAATATAGTCAAGAGTGGGACAGTCCTTCACGTGGGGCGTCAGGCCGTGGGGGCCTCCAAGGATTTGGACAAAATACTGGAGATACTATTAACATTTGAGAAGAGAAACGAGGGCCGTGAATTTGATTCTCAATTTCTACAGTTTTGCCCAATCCAATTCTCACTCTATATTCTTACTTGGTACGCATTGGAAGAAACAAGCAAAAGCGGTAAATATAGATCTGGACGCCGTACTACATTAAATTGACCTGACTTGTGGCACAATGATCTGACCTTTGTGCCTCTTCGAATGAATAAAACAATTTTCCGCTTGCCTGCTGGGAGACTCTGTGTAAGAGGAAGAACGGAGAAGAGATCCGTTAACAGAAGTGTATTTGCCGGCTTTGCTGTGTGTAAGAAATAGTTTCCCGTTTTATTCTGCTGTAGTAAAACTGTTTCTGAGATCTGGTTAGATGATTTGGTGGTTTTTGTTGTTTTCGGCAGGATGGGGCGGGGTAAGATAGAAATTAAAAGGATCGAGAACAGAACAAACCGGCAGGTGACGTTCTCCAAGCGGAGAAGTGGGCTGATAAAGAAGGCGTATGAACTGTCCGTGCTTTGCCAGGCGGAAGTGGGTCTCATCATCTTCTCCAGCCGAGGTAAACTCTACGAGTATGGCAGTCACAGGTATTTATCCACCTCCTTCAATAATTTCATTTCGCGGCCTTCTAATGCTTGGGGTTATCCTTTTATTTGAAATATGTACTATTTCTATTGGATATCTTCTGGCTTTTAAGATCCTTTCATTCATAAGTCATTTCGGTCCATATTCGAAAAATATAAGTGCTGGAGAATATATATAGAACCCTCCCCTTTCTCCATGGGGGAATCTGAAATAAAGTTCTAAGCTGGATGTTCTTTTCAAAATATAGCATTTCCCTGTGAAATCTAAAGCAAAAGTGCTATAAACATTATTACTCTTAATATTTTAAACCATTATCAAAACATAGCAGATAAACAGAAATATCCAAGGTAAAACTCTAGAGAAGGCAAAAATTCTTCTTGAATATACTTATTATTACATGTAAATGCCGAGAACTGTGAGATTCTCGGCAGTAATCTATCACTAAAATAGGACAATAGTTAATAGTCATCTGAACTTGAAAACACCGCATCAGGCTTAAAACACTAGTTAAATTATGTGCATAGAGAATATTTGCAGGAAAGGCAAAGGGGGAATCGGAATTACTACATAAAACGTTGGAAACCCTAAAACGAAGCATGGTGCCACTGCCAGCTTGTGCGGTACCATGTAAAGAGGAAACTATGTCTGGTAGAACCCCCATCTTCTCAATGTCAGTTTGCTTGTTGGTAACGGTGCGAATCAAACAAAATGAAAGAGATGGGGTTGTAGGGTAAGAGAAACAGTAAGAGAGAAAGAGCTAGCAGGGGCACCTTTCTGAAAGCAGTTACCTAAAGAAACAAAGGTTAACAAAGGTAGCTCCGTCAACAGCAATACAAATTGTAAATGGGGGAAGTTTTTCATCTCTAGTTGGTGATAGAGAGACTAAGATGACCTGCTAAAGTACCTAATTAAAAGATCTCATTTTGGAAATGTAATCAGAGGTTACTAGGAAGACATGGGAAGATATGTAAACATGGACTATTCATCTGTAGTTGAATAATAGGTTACTCATATCTAACCCTGCTTTGAGGAATTTTGAATGATTTCTGTCTATAATGGTGTTTTCCCTTATGATAGTTTTAGAATTATTATAATTTTATAATTTGAAATTAAATGTGCTACATTTTGCCAAAGACTTTATGGATATAGGAATACATCTGTTCTAAAATGCTAATCATTTCATTGAAAATTTTAACAATCTTTTAATGCAGTTTAGACCGTTACTGGCACTTTTGGCTTACATATCTTGGTCAAATTTATCCTTCCACCTCTTATATAGTTTTAAGTCTCTTTATTTGAAAATTAGGAAAGTCAATTGGAAACTAGTCTCTTAATTATGACATGTAATCATTTAGGTATAGGAAATACTATTGCTTACCTACCTATGGGGTGTTTGTTTGGAGAATAAGTTTAAAGTTGGCAGGTCTAAATGATAGCTAAACACGATTGAGATTAAGTAGTTGTTTGTTCCTACAATTGTAATTCTCTAAATAGTAGGTTTGCTTCACTAAGTGGGAATTCGATGTCAATAATGGAAGAACCATTAAACTTCATTGATGATAGTAAACTTCAGGACTAGGTGAAGCTAAAAGTACATGCTCTAGCAAACCAAAACATCATTGTCCTCAGTTCTACTCCACCACAAGACATGTAGAGATTGTGAGAGTTTCCTTTTGCATTGTAGAATATATACAAGATAAAATTATTAAAGCCTTTATATACATACTATAAATAAATTAAGTAGTTTATTTTTATTCATCAAGGGAAGATGTGATAATGTTATTGATCAATATTAATCATTACCTTTCTTGGTGAATAAGTGAACAATGAATACAAAACTTTTATTTCTACATTGCTAAAGACGGAGAATTTGACATTTCGCAAAGTTAAAAATCACCCTCTGTAGAAATAAAAAATGTCTTAGGCAACCTAAAAATAAATTATGAACCGAATAAACCATTAAATGCCTTTTAGTCACTTGCCATGTGATTTCATCCTGTGTAAGATTATAGACAAACCAAATTTATGCATCTCGGTAAGTCATGCAAAGAGATTAACATAGATCACACCTCAATAGAGATTACAATACACCTGAATAGAGATTACAATCAATCTCTAATATATTTTGCATGTTCCTCTTCATAATCCTTGAGTTAAAACACAAAAATGTTTTTTTAATTTTTTCTAAAGAAAAACTCAAATAAACTTGTAGTGATTGTTGGACAAACTTCAATCTATAACAATGATCTAATTAATGAAAGGAAACTAAGTGTGCGGAAAATAGTTCCCTATGCTAAATTCCTCAAAAGAGGATCGTGCAAATTCAGATTTAACCCTTATCAATTACAGAATGTTAATACAATTAACTTAGATGTTGCTGCAATATCATGCATACATAGAAAATGAAAACGACACAATGATTTACCCTGGGGAAAACCTTTCGGTAAAAAACCCTAGCACTCCAAAACGTACACAATGTATTAATCCAAACTATTGTTGTTTACAATACACTTGCAATGCAAGTTCTTTTAGGAGATAATCGACACTTGAAGACAAATCCAACAGTATAACAACATACCAACAATACACAAACTTCACTTCTCATTCACAACCCTAAAAAATGCTTATATCACGTGCTTCCCTTTTTAGGTCAACTTCCAAAGGCAGCCGTATTAGGGTTTTACCATTCTTTGAGAAAAAAGGAACTCGAAAAAATTCCCACATGTCTTGCATGTCTTCACCCTTCATCGAATCTTTCATAATTAGCTCTTAGAAATATTAATGACCATCATAGGAATCCGTCATAACCGTTTCAGTCATGATTACCTTACACCTTGTCTAGACTGCCGAAATTTGGCAAATAACCTCTACCACAGAAAAGGGATGCCTAGATCCACCTAGACCAAGTTTGCTCATCCTTGTCATCTTCCAAGTTGAGTGAAAACACAAAATGTCCACTCAGCTAAATGACAGAACAGATATCAAACATAAATACATTATTTGCAAACAATTAATTATAAAACAAATAATATCAAATGTAAGGAAATATACAAGTTTGAGATGTGCCTTATTCCTAACAATTAAGTAATATATTAACCACAAATATTTTTAAAAAAAAAAAGTCTAAATAATTATTTGTGAATAAATTTGAGTCTAAATAAACTAGACTAACAAGAGAAAAATTAGAGTGTATATATATATATATATATAGCCTAAAACTTTCAAAAACAACAATTCAGAAAAAAAAGAAAACACAATACCACAATAATAGAACTTCAAATTCTCATTAACTGCATTCAACTTACTCTCCCTCTATAATGAAAGAAAACTCCTACTTATTACAATTCAATAAATTACCATATTTGGTAGATTTTCGGAAGAAAAAAAATTGAATTTTTCCATTTTTGGTAATTTTTAAAACTCATCCTAAAACATCTTAATTTTTTCCAAAAAAATCCCCCAACTAAGGCGAGATGAATTGCCAACTAACCCACAAAATCAGAAACATGATTTCAGATTTATTACAAAAAGAAAAACTCTAAAAAATGGAAAGGAATAGAAAAAGCCAACTTTCGAGGCCAAGTTGAAATTTCAGGCTCCCAAAAAAGTCAAAATGACCACCAACAAAGCTGGCGGAGTTGGATTTTACATTAACTCCTCCTCACGTATTTGCTTGTAAAGTTTCCATAGAAACCCACATCCGAGTCAAAAGTTATGACCTCTAGAAGTTGCTGCATCATTCTCTCGTTCTTTAAAGGAACGCAACTCCTGCAAATGGTTGTCTGTGAACTGCTGCAACTTTGTAGGGACCAACTTCATCACTTCCCACTCTGAGATCTAGGTGCTATCTGTCAGTGGTAATCCCTCCCACTGAATCAAGTACCTATTGTAATGACCATTCCGTGTGAATGTAGACTACTTATCCAAAATGTGGGCAATCTTTTTCCTTCTTTTTGCTTGGAAGGTGGGAATGCAAATCCACCTCATCTCTACTATTTGGCTCATATAGATTTCCATGAAATCCATAGAAATCAGAAACATTGAATATAGGAGAAATATCCAAATCATCTGGTAAACAAACCTCATATGCATTATCATTGATCTTCTTCAGAATTCGGCAAGGACCTATCGTTTTGTATTTTAGGTTTTGATATGTGTCAGTAGGAGATCTCTCACATCTCAAGTACACCATCACCAAATCACCTATATTAAATATTTTTCTTCTTCTACTGATATCTGCAGCAACCTTATATTTCTCATTGCTATCTTGTCGTTTACTCCTCACATCTTGTTGAAGTTGTTGAAGGTGTTCAACAAATGCTTCCTCATCATCGCTAATTCTATCTTGCATAGGAAGTTGTACAAGGTCCAGAACACCCTGATGATTCTTACCATATACAATCTAAAAAAAGAGATTTTCCAGTTGATCTGTTAAGAGAACTGTTGAAAGAAAACTCAGCTTAAGGCAACGCCAAGTCCCACTTGTTGGGATTTTCACCAAAAATGCATTGTAACAGGTTTCCCAAACTCTGATTGCCCACCACAGTTTTCCCATCAGTTTGGGGATTATAGGCACTGCTAAACTGCAACTGTGTTCCCATCTTCTTCCATAAGGTCCTCGAGAAATGACTCAAAAAATTAGTGTCCCTGTCAGATGTGATAGTCTTTGGAATGCCATGGAGTCTAACAACTTCTGAGAAAAATAAGTTGGCTATCCTTGTGGCATCACTAGTTTTTTTACAAGCAATAAAATGAGCCATTTTAAAGAATCTATCAACAACTACAAAAATAGAATCTGCACCTCACTAGGTGTGGGGAAGCCCCAATACAAAATCCATACTCACCTCTATCCATGGCTCGATGGGTACAGGTAGAGGTGTATACAAGCCTATTTTATTCTAGTGACCCTTAGCCACTTGACAGATTCTTAATCTTGCTACATACTTAGAAATGTCCCTTTTCAATTTTGGCCAATAGTATTTATCTTCAACCAAGGCTATCATCTTGTCCTTCCCAAAGTCACCAGCCAAACCACCACTATGAAATTCACAGATGATATTTTCCCTCATGGAACCAGCTGGTAGACAAAGTTGTTTTCCTCTAAGGAGGTAACCATCTTGCAGAAAGTATTCTCCTCTCATGTGGTCTGAAAGACTAGTTGTTGGCTCTTTAATCTTCTCAATAATTTCACAAAAAATCACCATCATCCTCATACAAAACTTTAATAGAATCTAAACTAATGACCTTTTTTCCATTGTATTTATTAGTGTAACACGCTGACTTAGGGCATCATCAACCTAATTCTGCTTTCCAGACTTATGCTTCAAAACAAAATTATACCCTTGTAAGAAAGACACCAATTTAGGATGCCTGCTATTTGATTTCTTTTGTGTGTTCACATATTTCAGGGACAAATGATCTGTAAAAAATACAAATTCTTGTTGGACAAAACAATGACTCCAATGCTTCATATCTACTTCAAGCTTTGGCTAGTGCCATTAACCTGCTGTTAATGTGCTTCTAGTCCCCTTTTCCATGGGCCAGCACCCTCTTGCTGCTTTTATCTATCAAAAACAATGACTCCAATGCCCTAAGGCTTGAAAAATAGCATAAAATTCTAATTCATAGGTTGAATAGTTCTTCCTCACATCATTTAACTTTTCACTCAAAAGGGATATTGGTTTATCATCATGGGAAGCATCACACTCTACTTCAAATACTTTATCAAAATTTGGAAGTGCCAATATAAGAGCTTCAATTACCTTTTTCTTTAAGAAATTGAAACTTTCTTCAGCATTTATTGTCCATGTGAATTACTTTCCTTTCATATAATTTGTTATGGGCGCGACAGTACTGCTAAAATTTTGAATAAACTTTCTATAGAAGGTTTCTAATCCATGAAAACTCCTTACCCTTGTTATGCTCGATGGACTAGACCATTCTAGGATTGCCTTGATCTTTACTGGGTCCATCTGAACACCATCTCTAGAAATGACGAAGCCCAAAAAAGTCAAACTATTTTACATGAATTTGTACTTCTTTAAATTTACACAAAGCTTCTCTTTCCTTAGTACACTCAGGATGATCCTCAAGTGTTGTAGGTGTTCTTCTTTTTTGCTATAAATCAGGATATCATCAAAATAAACTGCAATAAACTTACCAATGTAGGATCGTAAAATAATATTCATTAATCTCATGAATGTAATTGGTGGATTAAAAATCCTAAATGGCATAACCATCCATTCATACAAGTCATCCCTAGTCTTAAAATCTATCTTCCACTCATCTCCTTCATGAATTCAAATCTGGTGGTATCCACTTCATAGATCAATCTTGCTGAAGTATTTGGCCCCTGCAAATTCATCCATCATACCCTCTATGTGAGGAATAGTAAACCGATACTTGATAGTAATATTATGAATTTCTCTACTATCAGTACACATCCTCCATGTTCCATCCTTGTTCGGAGTCAGCAATGCAAGCACAACACATGGGCTCATGCTTTCTCTAACCAAGCCTTTCTCAACTAGTTATGTTACTTGTTTGTTGAGCTCTGCATGTTGCGTTGGGTCATTTGATAAGCTTCTTGATTAGGAAGTGTTTCTCTAGGAATCAAATCAATATGGTGTTGTATATCCCTTTTTGGTGGGAGACCGTCAGGTACCTCATTTGGAATAACATCAGTAAATTCTTCTAGTATCTTTACTGCATCATGTGGTACTACCTGTTCTAGTTCTTTACCTCTTTTTACTACCAATGCATAGCAACAACCTACATAACCTTCATTTCTTTCACAACATCCTTTGCAGATAACATTGTCTCATTCTTCCTTTCATCCTTAAGTGGTAAGAGAGACACTTTAGAGCCATCCTTCCTGAAGGTATATGCATTTTTCTCTCCATCATGCATGATCTTTCTATCATACTTCCATGGTCTTCCCAACAGGATATGACAAGCATCCATAGGAATAACATCACGCCATATCTCATCCTTATAGATATTTCCTATAGTAAAAATAACCAAACCTTTTTTATGAAGAGTAACCTCATTTCCTTTCTTAAACCATGCAATACGGAAAGGACAAGGATGTTTCTCACATTATATATTTAATTTCTCTATCATTTCCTTAGCTACCATATTTAGACAACTACCCCCATCAATAATAACTTGGCATATATTTCCACGTGAAGTGCATCTTGTTCTAAAGATTTTGGTTCAAATCCACAAATCATCAAAGTTCTTTTCATGGACTTCTTCCTTCTCTGGAATGATCATCAATTTCCTCATCATGAGAGTTTCTCCCATGCCTGGTAGGACTTCTAGTTCTACTCCTGCTACTATAAATTCTGGCTGAACTAGGTTCACTCTAGGCTATCCTCCTTGATTTCTTTCTGGCATGTTATAGTTTGAGAATTCAAAGGCTTTGTGTTCTTCTTCTCCACACCTAAAGAAAGTGAAAGGCCTTCTTTGGTTTTCCCAATTTCTTCCACTTCTGTAGCCTCGTCCTCTCTGAAACCCCCTTCCTCTTTCTTGATTTGGAGGATCTTGCCTAGTGTCTATATTTTTTTCAAATCCTTGAAAAGGCTCTCCTCGACTATTATTAGAACCTCCCCAAAATGGAGTTGAGGTACCCCTTCGACCACCTCTATTCCTCTAGATATATTGCCTATTCTACTTTTCTTCAACATTTAGAGCTAATTGGTAGGCTTCCTCCATATTGTTAACACGATGCATGCTCAATTCGTCTTGGATGGAAAATTTTAGGGCATTCATATATCTAGCAGCCATCTACTCATTATTTTCTTGGTGCTCTATGCACATGGATAGCTTGTAGAATTCATTTGTATAGTCTTGCACTGAAGACAAGTTTTGCTTCCAATTCTAGAACCTGCGACAGAGGGTTTGTGAATAATCCATGGGTAAGAATTTTTCTTTGAGATTTTTCTCCATCTTGCTCCATGTCTTAATCTTTTCATTTTCCTTTCTAGTTCGTTCCTTTTGGAGGTGATCCCACCACATCATTGTATGTCCTTTTAATTTTGTGCATGCAAACTTCATCTTCTTTATTTCTGTCATAGGCTTCCATTCAAAAAAATTCTCCATCTCATTTAACGAGTTTATTATTTATTCTGGCCTAATACTACCAACATAGTCTGAAACGTCAATCTTGATTGCTTCACTTCTTCCTTCTAAATCCCTGAGAAGTCTAGCTTCATAGCTCACTTCTTCCAACCTTTCTTTTATTTTATTTTTTATTTTGGTCAACACCACTTTGATTTCCCTCTTCATCAGATTCCTTCCCTATTTGTATTCCTTGATTATCCATTCGCTCACTGAGTCATTCAATCTACCTCTAAATATCCAACATCAATCTTTGCATCGGTGTGACACCTCGTCTTCCTCTGCTACCAAATGATGTAGCCCAAAACCTTCAGAAACAACAATTTAAAAAAAAAACAACACAATGTCAGAATAACAAAACCTCGAGTTCTTATTAACTGCATCCAACTTACTCTCCCTCTACAATGAAATAAAACTCCTATTTATTACAATTCCAAAAATGATCATATTTGGCATATTTTTGAAAAAATTAAAAGAATTTTTTCCATTTTTGGTAATTTTCAAAACTCATCCTAAAAATCTCAAATTTTCCCAAGAAAATCCCCCAACTAAGGCAAGATGAATTGCCAACTAACCCACCAAATCAAAAACACAATTTTGGATTTATTACAAAAAGCAAACCTCTACAAATTGTAAAGGAATAGAAATAGCCAATTTTGGAGGCCAAGATGAAATTTCAGGCTCCCAAAAAAATGTCAAAATGGCCGCCAACAGAGATAATGGAGGTTGAATTTCCATTAACTCCTAAAGCATGTGCTTGTAAAATTTCAGTAAAAACCCACATCCGACTCA
>MU223317.1:4592002-4616305 GCA_018584345.1 Thuja plicata | reverse complement strand
ATCGTTAATGTTGAAAACACTTTAAATGGATTGTCGAAATCTAATAATGTTAAGAGTTATCTTCAAAACTCAAAGACCTTAGAGAAGAGGGGAACCCTGGAATAGTCCCAACTAAGGACACCGCTAACCTAGGAAGAATGAATGGGAAACACAATCTATCTCAATTATATACTACTGAATATCTCTCATCCTTTTAGATGTACGAATATATATTTTTGAAAATTAATATTAAATTAATGTAAGAATAATCATCAACTTATTTATCACCTCATGCATTTCCTAGAATGTTGCATACTCGTCACAATTTTAAAAAGTGAAAATATACTCAAGAGTATGATTGATAAATGGACCTAACAAATAAATTAAATATATTCTTTGATTATTGAAATTGAAATAAAAATATATAGATGAGATGATTTATTAAATGCATTAGGATTTATCATTGAGCCACTCATTCCAAGTGAGAACATCATTGACAAATACTTGTTATAAACATGGTACGACGATAATAGAACAAGGAAATCATATAATCATGAGGGAAGGAAATAAATTATTAATTTTTTTTTTATATATTGTTTGGTTTCTTATTATAAAACTTTCAAAACATAAGAAAAAGAATGACATTTAAAAACATTCAAATATATATTTTATATATCGTCAAAATAGATAGAAACTACATTAGATTTATAATCACTAAAAATATTGCAATAAATGAAAAGATTTATATTTTATTTCTAGTTAAGATAAAAGTTTATTTTGACAGGGCACAAACCTATCTATACAAAAAAAAATATGAAGGTTTCTCTGGTAGTAACCAAAAGTAGGCCTGAACAACATTTCAATATATTTTTTGCACACCATTTTAATGTCATTTGCGAACTATCCAACAAGAATTATCTTCTAAAATCAAATATCTTAAAGAAGAGGGGAAGTTTTGAATAACCCTGACTAAGGGCACCACTAACCTAGAAAGAAGAAAGGGGAAAAATAATCTAAAAACGATAAAAAATCTAACAATCAAAACATAAAGGATCTAAAACAATGAAAAATGACAACAAATTATGAAGAAGGTGATGCTATTAACTACCATGATATAACCAACAAAAGACCTTGGGAGAACCAAAGAAGGTTTTTGAGAAATATAGCTAGATTCCTCCAACTCATTACAATCTAGATATATAATAATGTGTCGTGAGAGAGAATTAGACCATCAATAATGTGAAGTGAACTTCAAGAACCATAAGGACAATGCTAAATAATTGGGACAGGCATAAATCTACAATCAATTGTTCAGTCATCAAAATTATCTAAACCATTAGATTAAAATGACTTACAAATCCTTTCAACAATCTGACTACACCAACAGTAACTAACAAGTGACTACCAACTAATCCTATATTAAGGATTATTCCCTTTTTGTTAGTCTTTCGTACTAACAAAAGAATTTTTCTAGTTGCTCCACTTCAATTGAAAAGCTCTTATTGGATGTCACTTTCCATGGACAATGCTTCCTTACAATAAATCTGCCAAAATTTTATTGCTTACAAAATAGACTATTTCACAACTGAGATCTAAATTTGAACTTAGTTTGATATCCACGAGCACAGAAAATATAGTCCTTGTGCGTTGTTTTTATATCCACAGGCACGAATGACTTGCCATATTCATATACCAAGGAGCTTAACAGAAATTCATATAAATTAATCCACCCATGTCCCAATCATTTTGGACATGACCCGACTCTGTTCGAAACTGGTACTCATGTTTTGCTCGGACGTGATGAACATATTCATTGAAGAAGTTTGTCTAAAGATAGACGCCGACAAGAATCTTTCACCAATATTTGACAAATGAGGTGTTTTCCTACAGCAGAAATTACAGGTGCGAGAAATTATTTTTGAGTTATGAGCGTCATTTTTGTGAAAGCCTATGACATTATGTGCACTAGGACATTGCCAGTGATAATTATGTTAAAGGTTACTTTAATTGTACATCTTTCACAGCTATATTATTTATTGATTGTAAATATTTCACACTGATATCACAATTATTGCAACCTCAACCCATGATAAAATTCATGTCTCCCATTTCAGACATTGATCTCCTATTTTAATCTCTATGCAATCATCAATTCGCCCTTAAGACTAACCAACAAATATTTTGGCATTTTATCAAACAATGGCTGCGAATCTTCTTCTTTTTTCCATTAAAACCATACCTGGATATCATGAAATTCCACGAAACCATATCTCTACAAGGAATTTTATTAAAAAGCTTTTGCGCTTCCTTTATCGTCTGGATTGGGAGACAACAAACAATCATTGCATTTCAGGAAACAACATCTCATTCATGCATTACGTAAATCAGCAAATCTCACATCGATTTCATTATATGCCTCCTCTTTATGGTATTACTCCTCATATTAGTGTTTGCAATTCATTATAGTATGAGCATCTCACAACTATGTCAATTGTTCCAGAAGCATATCGTTCGAAACTAAAACCAAATATTGGAGAATTGAGATAATATCTAATCTACAAACAACTCTTCTCTTTGTTAAATTCAATTGAAACTTTACAATACAATGGCTTGAAACTATCTATAACAACCTCAAAACTAAAACCTAATTAGAAACTTATCCTATGTTATGTTAAGAACTATATTCTATGAGACAACTTGCGGTGATATGTAATGTTATGAAGCAATGCCTACAACGAAATACAATACTCTTATAACTAATCAACCGAGTACAAGGGTTATCATTAACCTATAAAATAGTCTTGTCTGATGTGATTTCAACAAATCAACATCCACCAATATTCAAGCATTAGATGTGTGAGAAAAGTTAGTAGTAGCTTAATCCACCTTCATTAATTGATCCAAAGTATTTCTAATAGTCTCATAGGTAAATTTAAATTGGACCAATGTCGAGAGATAAGATTTGATTAGATAAGTATGAGAAAGGCTCATAACCATTACAACTTAGTCATCAAGGAAAAATGGATGAAACTCGGAAAGTGTGATGAAACTCAGAAAGTGTGAGATTAGCCAAATGTAAACTAGAAACCTATAAGATATGTAGCAAAAAAGAAAAACCAGCAAAAGATGAGTAGATGACAAACTAATTTTGAGAGACATAAGGCTCTTAATTGTTTTCCATTATTTTTGCAATAAATCCATATGGTCTTCATAATAGATCTCCCTTAACTAGACAAATGAATCAGAAACAATATTAGCCTAAGTGGGAGAGTAAATAATCCTTGCAATGTATTTTAGTCTTTTGTGGACCTCTTACAAAAGGAAACCATGAGCTAGAACATCACACCCCTTCTCTTCTACTTCTCCTTTCTTCTCAAGAGCTCCCGCTAAGCCATGTTTTCTACCAATTCCCTTTAATAATATAAGTTCTTGAATAATATTCATCAAGGTCCTATTATTATCCTTCAATTTGGAAACCTCCTCTTTGAATACAAATAATTATATATGCACATGCGTCCTTCTTAATCTCTTGCCCTTCCTTTTTAGTCAACCTCAAATTATTGACAGTCTAAACCAACTTTTTCATGAACTGCCAAATTACGTCATGTAGGGATTCCACCAACCAATCCTTGTCCTTCTGAAATACTATATTATCTAGTATTTAGATTTTCTTTTGTCATGTGGATCTGAGCTCATTTCCTTTTGGAGATGTTCATATGAGTGGCAAAGGACTTACATAACACCTCAATTTGTCCTGGATTTTGAGGCATAAAATGTGTTGGGATTGAGTTAGCTCTAAAAATAGCATTGATTCCTACTTTGGGGGTATATTTTGGAAGGGAATGGGGTGGGGAATTCTAGTGGGTTTCAGGACAAGGAGAATGTCAAACTAAGAAGGCAAGTTAGTCTTGAAACTAGACAAGAAATTTGAGTTAGGATTTATATCAAGAAGAAGAGAATTCTTTGGCTTGTGAATTAATTACATATTTTCAGCTTCGAGGAGACACATGATATGTCCACAAAGATATTTTGGAATTGGAATTTGAATTAGATTCCAAGAGGGAGAAATACATGCTATATTTCGAGATAGGGGTCAAAATGATTGTAGAAGAAATAGAGCCCAAGTTTGGTTATTATGTCTAACATGATGCACCAAAATTAAAGGGGAGTGGTAGAAATTTTGGTTTAAAGCTAGTTTAAATTGAAAGATAAAAATAATCAAACCCTTGTGGAGGCATATGAGGGAGGGAGGGTGTTTCCTTAACCAACAAATTTTTAAACTAACTCCTTAATTGAAGAGTAAATCCAAAATTAGAAATTAAGCCTAACTTGGTGGCTGAAATTGTTAAACATGGGAAATAATGATATTTCTATTATACTATTAGATGGAGGAATACAAGTTGTTAATCTCAAAGTCCTAGGATACCTAATTTTACAAAAAGAGAGGATAAATTGAATTTTATATTCAAATATGAAGAACAATATTAAAGGGACCGTGGATGATAATCTTATTGGATCATCTATTAGTACTATAAGAAATAGAAATAGATAAGAGAGATTATATTATGAAGGAATGAAAAGAGATGGCATCAAGTACATTAAATAATATTCATCTTTTTAGAGGAATAAAGTAAAATATGTCCCTATTGTAGGCTTATAGAAACCATTAAGAATTCATTTGACAAAATGGAAAATAACATCAATGGAATTTATCACTAAACTACCTAAGATAAATAGAATAAATTTTTTCTTTATGGTGATGGATAGTCTTTCTAATTATATGCATTATTATGCAACGTCCTCTATCTCTAAGGCTTCCCAAATTGTTGACTTATTTATATTGTAGGCATACTTCAACCATTGACCTTTCATGAGAAAAAATAACAAACCATATGAAATGACTCTATCACTATCTTTACTAAGATAAATATCAAAGATTACATGTTTATGGTTACACATAGATTCATTAAGGATACCTATATTTTTGTCATGCCCTCTATCACTAAGTCTTCCAAAATGTTGATTTATTCTTCAATGAGTTTTTTAGATTACGTGGGATAGTGATAAGAATAACAACCTTTTGCGTCACTTTTGGCAAGAAATATTTTATTGTCCAAAATAATAAGCCATACCACAAGAATGAGTTGCAACCTTATAATATATGTAAAACTTTAAATTTTCAGTACATTGAATGAGGGTTACCTACAAAATTATATTTTTATGAGAAAAATAACTTGATTTAAGTGATCAAGTTTAGGATAATACTTGTATAGTTTACCCAATCTTATTTTTTTAGCTATGTCACCACTAATGACTTTGTAATGTTATAATTCTATAAAAAATTTGTATCTTGTAATCAATAAAAAATAGATAGATAGAGTATCAAGAATGATCAAGAAAGTCAAGATGTATTAAAATATGACAATGACTATATTCAATAGAACAAAAACTTCTAGGATCTCTATACAAGATATCAAAATACCAATGGATTTTTTGAAGTTAGATAAATGGGTTACCAAAAGTTGTAAAACTAGTAAACCTTCATTGTAGAAGAAAGAAATAGAGAAGTTGAAATTTAGATTTAATGTTCTACAAAATATTTTAGGAAAGGTTTAAGAACTATAATATGAACAAGATATACTCAACAAGATAGTCTTTCATGTTTATTTCTTAGGAAATATTTTAGAATATCTATCTATACTATCCAAACAACTGACACTATTGAATAGTGAGGGAACACTAATAAAATAGAAGCTCCCATAGAAATTCAATAAAGAAATGTTAAGAATAAAATGATTAGTGTGTACTTGTTTCTCTCTCAAAGGATGATGGGGAGGGAGGACTATCTATTGTACATGAAAAATTACAGATAGATGGGGTGAATCAACTATTCCAAATCTCTTTTTATAAACTTAATTAATGTGGAGTTATCTTGAACCATTTAAATAATTAAAATAGATAAGAACATAAAAGTTTATAAAAAATACTACATAACACCATAATTAACGTGGAAACCCAAGATGGGAAAATCCACAAAGAAACTAATTCTCTATCATATAGCACTAGTTAAGGTGACACTGGTGAAGGTGATTTTAAAAGGCTCACTTCTTAATCAGGATAATTTCCCTATAGAAATAAGGCTCGCTCCAAATACAAAAAAGACTGATTACAAAAGGTTCTTATAGACAAAATTTGAGCTTATAATGTTCCATTTTCATATGGATGAAATAATTCAAATTAATATAACAGTAAAAATTATTAGTAGCAGATCCAATTAGAGATCTTCTGAAATCTTTCATTAAACATCTACAAAATTGAATACTCTTTTCTATCTCCATATTTTCTGTCTTTAATTTTAGCATTTGTACTTATTACTATTCTCACACACACTTAACCACCAATTATTCCCTCACATAATAATGCTCGCGTCATATTACCTTTGACACAGTCACATACTCTCATTCTTTTGGATTAAAAAGGGTGTTATATGTAAATAGATATCTATTGAACCATTAACATATTTTGACATAGAAAAAATATGTCAAATTGAATACAAAAACAAATAACTTGAGATATGCATTAATTTTCAATACAGTAGAACCAGACCTAAAAGATATGTTTCATATATGATAAATACATACTATACTACCACAAGACCCCAAGATAGGTCATACATAAGATAAGCATACATTAAACATAGTGAAAGATAAATATACTGTAGGGCTAATTGGAACGCCACAACCAAGACCATTTCTTGATCATAAAAAAATACAACACCAGTTGAGGGATAGCATTGAGTAGCATCAATCCAAAATTGAATACAACTGATATACTAAAATATTATGATGTACTACATGAATTTCCAATTAGCAAGGATACACTAAAGGAACTCTGAACATAATATCCAATGAAAACTATCCAATCTTCATGATTCTACACACACTGAATACTATAGATGTGCCAAAAAAGGTATACCACCATTATGGGAACATAGATAACCATCCAAAAAAATGGTACCATACAATACTTCATAGGATAGATCAATTTTGTACATCAACCAAATAAAAATCATCTGGTACATCACCCGCATCATAACTATCTGCTACATAGGTTTTGACATCAATGAAAACAATGCCAACAACAACACCTCAAAACCCCCCCCTTTGGCATTGATGGGAAAACAAAAAAAAACTCCAAACCATTTGAGAATATGCAAAAATAAAACACTCCCCCTGAGTTAAGTAGTTACTTTTTAGTTCAATTTTTCTTCTATATTTTCTCCCCCCTTTGCCAACAATCGAAAAGGGTCAAATAACATATTTCAATTTATGATATTGAAATACAAATCTTCACAAGAATTTTTCTATTTTTATTTTTTTAATCAAAAGTGGACAAGCCACCATATATATTATAGATTATAAACTGATTCGAAGGTTCAGCTGGGAAAGAATTAGCAATAAAACCCAACATCATCACCCATTACAATGCTAAATAAACATTTATAATAAGGCCTCTAGACACAAGCCAAAAAAGAGAGGCAGAGTATCTAGACACAAACCAAAAAGAGAGAGGCAGAGTATGGCGTAGTACCCAAATTCACACTTAGGTACATTTCCAAAACTGTGGCCCTAAGGATGTATTATGTCATGCCACCATCTTTCTGCCCTTGCTTCAGATACTATTTCTTCACTTACTTCAGGTACTACAATTTGGGGGCCAACAAAATTACGCAGATATTCTGATATATTTTGGGTATTATCCAGCTGTCCACAAAAAACCAGTTTTAACAGATCAAAATACTTGGCACTTATCGATCACACTATTCTTCCATGTAATCATATTCTAAAAATTGTATAGCACCTTGGTTTTTCCATGCATTACCCCACCCAATAGGAGGATTTATGTAGACTCTGTTGACCCATCTATCCAGCTCGTCAATCCTATGCCTTTGTATCACACCCTGGACTAAGTATCCTGCATTTGGTCGATTTCCCATTTCTGTTGGTAGGTTGAGATCCGAGACAAAGGGAGGTAGAGTAGGGTCCCCTGGTATTACCCCGTGTTTCTAAGCCTGCTTAAGGGTGCACAATGAAACATTCAGAGAGCCTAAGATGTCTAGTATGGCTGAAACCATCTTTTTAATATCCGTTTCTTGATCTTTACCCAAAACCCTAGCCACAATCTGCAATGTATTCTAGAAAAATCAATAATTTGGAATTTCCAATGATTTCTTAATGCTCTCATATGTTATGTAGAATTCATGTTTCAAAAGAAATTGATGATGTAAAAATAACCCACCTATTAGGGCACGTCCAAACCACAAATTATACTTTTGAATAGCTAAAGTTAGATGGTGGTCTCTAATAAACCATGGGCAGATAACCTTGTGAGTGATTAACAACAATAAGTCTATGGATTGAACCAAGTCCATAACATTTGATATGAAAATTGATACCACTTGTGAAGGAAATAGCACCTGTTTTGAGTTTGGAGCAAGGATGTTCTCTCCAACAACCTGCTGAATAGCTCTGCAGATCACAGGCGTGTGACATATAAACATTTTGTCAAGAAGATAAACCTCTACCCGAGCTAGAAGATGAGCCTCTATTTCTTTAGGAATTAGGTGGATTCAGTAGTTCCTTGGTAACATTTATTTGTGGAGGAGGCCACATGCATCACAATTTGGAAGCTCCTCTACAATTAACGCCATCTGACGGGTTTGAAGCTTTGTGCTATTCTGGTAAAGTGGGAACCAAAACCGCTCTGTGTTCTGTCTGGCAGAAGCAAATATTCTGAAACCACAATGGAAAATGCTCAGTTTTATAGGTATGTCATGAGTTTATTGTGAGCTCAAACTCCAATCCCTATAAGAATTCCTTCATACCTTGAATCATGAGGTTAGAGGATCACATATTGTTTGTGTTTTCAAGAGCCTTTTTTATGAGGTTGCGTGGCCAGGGACCACATGGGATTCATTTGCTAAATGTCGATAAGTTGTTTCGTATGTGCAAATTTCTTAGCACCTAGTTAATCCATGTGATACACTGCTAATCTGTATTACCAATCATGCTGACACACATATTTTTTGAGTTAATACCAAATATTGTGCATATCTCCTTGCAATCTATCACACATGGTGTGAATTTATGTGATTACTTGTGCTCTCTGTTTCATGTTGAATATCTTGTCTAGCACTAATCATCGAGTATTAGTAAGATGTCATTGTTTGATCCCACTCACTGCAAATTTGACGTCTATTTGCCCTTCACTTGAGCCTATTGACAGGTTAGGAGACCGTATCTCCTTAAAAATTGAATGGCATTAGTAGTTGACACTAACCTTTTAATTTCTCTGAACCAAGCTGTAGCGACATTGTCCTAGCTCATTCAATCGATGGAAAGATATCATAATATCATCACCTTACCTCCTTCTTTAGCTGTCTATCTTGTAAAATCAGCCTTTGAAATTCATTGTTGTGAGAAATAAATTCCCGAGGATTTTACTCTTCTATCATGAGGCCATCACAACCTAAATTAGATAAAAAGTCCGCCACAATGTTCCCTTCTCGCAGAGTATGGGAAATGCAGAGGTCAATGAAAGTGTCTAGAAGTGTCCAAATTTGGTGAAGAATATATCTAAGTTTCCAATTATGAATCTCCCTTTTAATACAAGAATTAATCATGACCATGGAATCACCTTCGATCTGTATCTTATCATAACCTAATTTTTTTACCATTACAAGAGTAGAGAGAAGAGCTTGGGCTTCTGCAATGTTATTGGTTCCTATTGGTATTGGGGAAGTCTTAATTGCCAGAACATCACCCTTGTAATTTCTAATGCATGCCCCTATACCAAATTGTCCAGGATTACCTCTCGATGCACCATTGAAATTGATTTTAACATATTTTGGCTTAGGAGGCAACCAACAAATAGTGTCCCTAGATTGAGTTTGCTTGGACTGAATCGGTTGCCCCCAGCCTATAGGTACTAGAATATCCTTCTATACTCGTATGATGGAGCTATCCCAATTGGTTAAAACTAGATTGCATTTAACTTTACAGTCACAAGAAATTTTTTCCTGTACCTCTCTTTTATTATTGGATGATTCCACTTCCAAGTGCATCAACGACATAACTCATCTGGGCACACACACTATCATGTTGAACCGATATATTAAATGATGGTAACCATTCTAGAGATTAATGCTAACATACATAATCCTCTGCATCAGAAAGGTTTCCAAAAATAATTTCTAATCGGACCTCAACCATGTCCTTCACTAACCATAAAGTCCTCAACAAATATTCCCTCTATGTCTGAACATACATCAACTCATATTTTAATTTAATAGCTCTTATTCTTTATTTTGCATGCTTATCTTTGAAGAAATCAAAATTCTTACCAATATCATTCATATCAAACTCAATAATTTAAATTTTACTTCTGAAATTATCAATAGTAGTAGGCCACCAAAGACAATACCAATAAACATCAGATATCTCTTTTAAGCATTGTCTTGTCTCACCAATATGTTTTGATAACTTATGTTTTGTAGTAGCACATTTTCTCTCAATCACATCCTTGAATTTACATCCTTATGAAATTTATTGTAACAATCTTCTCTCAACAAATTTTCATCAAAACATCTATTAATACATTAGAAATAGTATAAATGACAAGACCTTTACTAAGAAAATAATCCTTTAATGGATTTTCAATATCAGTCCTACTATCTGTAGGGTAGGTACACCAAATTTCACCAATCCTATCCAATTCAAATTCTTCCAACATCATATGAATCAATAGAGATTGATTCAGATGAAGACACATCATCATTTTTTGGCTCATCTTCTTTCTTTTCTTCTTCTTCCTTTGATAAAGTAGTGATCTCTTTTCCTTTTGCACTTGTCTTCCTCCTCTCAGGTTTGAGAGGGGAATCACCAATTACAATATCTAATTCTCTCTTACCGTATGAGGAAGATCCATTCTTATCATAACCAACAGGCACAATATTAGAGACAACCACACTAGAGCACAAATTCATCTATAAAGATAAGAAATACGATTTGCAAGGATTCATTTTATTTTCCAAGTACCTATAAAAAAAATTTCCCATAGGGATGTCCGACCTCCATTCCAATTTTTCTCTACCCAGTAATGACCTTAGAAAATAGAATACAAAACACATAACTGGAGATTCAAACCTAAAGGCATATCCTTCAAATAATGAGATTTTTATATTTTCAAACAAATTCTCCAATAATAAAACTACATACATCAAACTACACATTTTCCTTCCCCATCTTATGCACCAAATATAGAGCTATGAAAAATTTAGCACCTTCATGATTTCTAAAATATATTTTATATCTAATGTCATATGCAACATACCTCTCAACTATATTGACAAGAGTATTTATCTTTAGAGCATGGGGGTCTTTGTCGATACTAGTAATCTCCTATACTTCCTTATACTTCACTACCTTCTTCCCTTGAAGGTCTCCAACACTACACAAACCAATGATAAACTCAATCACTTCCATTTGAAATGGATAAGGATTTTCCAATATTAGACTTCCATCCTTGAACTGACTCAACAAGATCCTTCTCTGCAAACTAGGGAAATTCTCTCCACAATTCTATATCGTAGAGTATGAACTTGTTACAACTGATAAACTTTTAACCCTACTTATATTTGTATTGTCTTCTCATGGTCAAACTCTTCCAATTCATCCCTTTTAAGCATCCATTGAATAATTTTATGGGATTTATGAACAATCAAACTTGATTCCATCTTCTCAATTTACCAAGATTTACAAACCCTCAATAACTCTTAAAACTCTTATGTTTTTCGTTTGCAAAGGACAAATGATTTGAAATTTTCCCTTTTTAACCTCAACTCCTCATAAATTATTTTTGCAAGTAACACAATCAATTTGTACATTGTACATCAATCAAATATACAAAGCATAATATATAGGTTATTAGTGAAACCATAGTGGAGATACACTAGATGCAATGTGTATAACTTTAGAGAGGGGGGGGGGGGGGCAGNGGGGGGGGGGGGGGGGCAGTAGGCCCAATTTATGAAAGTCCAAGCATAGGATCTAGCATCATAGAACTCTTCTCACCAGTTTCCTTATTTTCACATTCTATGACTATTTTCTGATATTCGCCCAAACATGTAAAATTCTTATCATTTTAAGAATTTTTTGGAGTAGCAGATTTGGATGTGTTCACATAATGATTGAGCTGACCACATTTGAATCTTTTTACATTCCTGTGACCTGGTGTTACTAATTGAACCCTAGATCTGTACTAACTAGCCTTGTGACGATAGTTATGACATACACAGAATTACCATGAAACATATTTGTCATCCCATTCATCTTAACCAAATTAGATAATTGTCTTTTGTATTGATTTTCCTTATGACCATACTTGTCACAACTAAAAAATTGAATATTATATTATTTTCTGTTGTTGCATTCTTTAGTTTTATGCACAAAATTCTTTCATAGAAAATAATGACCACTAAATGATAAATACCTTTGATCATTTGGTTGTCTAATTGAAGGTATTTTTTGTAGGTGTTCCTGAATTCCAAACCTTCCTCATTACCTAAGAATTTTCTTCATCTTCAACTTCCTTGTCTTTAACTTTGGCATTCTGATCTAGATTGGCACTAGTAAAAACTAGTCCTTCCTTATCCTTGTGAATTTTCTATAGGGACAAAAATGATAGAAAATAGTGCTACTCTCACAATCATTTTTTTTTCCAGATATCAGCTGGCTTAATTCTTGATTCAGCTTCTGATTTTCAGCCGTCTTTTTCTTGATAATTTCTCTGAGATTTTCTTTACTTTTCTTCCCTTCTTCCATATTTAGTTTGATATTATCTTTAAGATCTCCTTTATTACTTTTTGAGTCTTCCATTTTTTCTTGATTTTGTCTTTGAGAAATTCTTCAGTATTCATGTAATAATTTAGTTGTAGTTTCAAATTTGCCACATTCTCTTTTGATTCCTTATGATCCCCACTCACCTCTTTGTGTCTTGCTTTAATTTTTTTAACCTACTCTATAAGCTTAGAGATACAAGTTTTAGCTTCCTTGATATTTTCTTTCAAATTCCTCATTTTTAGATTCAGTGTTTTCCATGTCATCCAACATTATCTACAAATCTTCATCATAGTAGTAATCTCCTACCATTTGTTCAAATTTCCAAGATAATTCACAAGTGGCTAAGCTCTATCTGCATGGAACCAATGTCTTACACCAATTGTTGAATAGGTCGAATAACTTAGACGGGTGGGGGTGATTCAATTTTTCCAAAATTATTTTCATAATCTTAATTAATTTTAAGTTACCTTAAAATCATTCAAATAATTAAAATAGATAATAACATGAAAGTACATAAACAAGAAACACCATAATAAGTTAGAATTAACCTGGAAATCCAAGATGGAAAAAATCACCGAGAAACTGATTCTAGTGAGTATAACACTGATTAAGGTGACATTAATTAAGATGGCTTTTATAAAGGCTCACTGTCAGTTTGCACACTACAGGTAAGGGTCTCTATCAGTTGGGCTAACTGCCTTGAAGAAATAAGTCTCACTACAAATACAAAAATGAATGATTACAAAAGTTCTTACAAAAAAATGTGAACCGATAATGTTACATTTGCATATGCATAAAACAGTTCCAGTTAATATCAAAATAGAAACTATTTACAACAGATCCAATTATATATCTTCTACCAACCTTCAAAAAATGTCTACAAAATTTATTACTCATTTTTGTCTCTATCTTTTCATTACCTTTACTATTTTCATTTTCACTTCTTACTCTAGTCGCATATTTCACCACCGATTATTCATTTACATAACCATGCTTGCATCATATTACCTTTGAAAAATTCATATACTCTCATTCCTTCTAATCCAAAAGGGTGTTCTATATAAATACATGTCATCTTGAATACAAAAAAATATATCGAGATATGCAATTAACATCAACATGCTAGCACCGAACCTAAAAGATAGGTCACACATATGGGAAATCTATACTAGACTACTACATGAACCAAAATAGAGCTTACATAAGATAAAAACCATAAATTGCACAAGAACCAAAAGATAAATATATTATGGGGCTGATGGGAACACCATAAAAGAGACAATGTCTTGATCAACACAAAATTTAGCACCAACTCAGGGATACCACCGAGTAGCATCTGTCCAATACTTAATACAACTAACATAGTAAAATATTTTGGCATGCTGCATGAATGTCCAGATAGAAATTTTACCCGAAAAGGAATCTAAACATAACAACCAATGAAAACCATCCAATCTTCATGATGTTTCACCCACTGAATACTATAGATATACCAAAAATATATAGAACTATTATCAGAACAAGGATAACCATCCACGAAATATGCTACCATACAATACTACATAGGATAGATCATTTTTGTACATCACTCAGAGCACAACCATCGAGTACATCACCCAGAGCATAATAATCCATTAGCTTTTACATTAATGACAACAATACCAAAAATAACATGTCAACACTATCATATGTTATTCTTCAATAATATTTTAGGGTTACTTGTAAGCCCTTAAATTCTATTTTTCATAGACTAAGGGAAAATAACTTACAAAGATAAGTGAATCATTCTAATAATGGTTTTATCTAGTGATTCTATGTACTAGAGTAAAATAAATAAAAATTAAACCATTTATTTAATCAAAAGAGAGTTCAATACAATATGTGCATGCTTACCTATTAATTTCACTTGGATATATTCAAAAAAAAAGTTATCTATTATTGGGCATTGGAGAATGGAAACCCCCTAATTGTATAGCTAGTTAACATCTTAAACCAATTTAATTAGTCTCAAGTTATTGCACACAAGGATTACAATTCAGATTAACTAATGCATTATTCAAGACAAGGTAAGGATTATGTTCGACATTGACTAATTTTATACTTAGTTGGATACTATAGAAAGTTTTTATTTTAAGATTTAGGTAGCTCTCCTAGGGAATAGGAATCATAATGTTTTTGGTAATTGATTTTGTATATATATTTAATAAATATTTTTTAATCATTGTTAAAGTTATAGTAGATTACACAATCCATAAACATAATTACTTGTATATTAGGATGATTAATAGTTATTGAAAAATATTAAAATTATTGATTATTCAATGAATTATGATTTACTGTTGGGATTATTCTATTATTTTTTGTTGTCATTGTTGTTTTGTTGTTTTCGCATGTTTAGTTCATTTATGGTATGTTTCTTTTGGACTATTTTATTGTGAAAGGGTTTTAGGTCCCTTAAAATGTATTTCTCTTTAATACATAATTGTAACATCTCTTATAGTATGTCCAACTGAAAAATATATTTAAATAATTTTTTTCACTGAGTTAAATTAGTTACAAATACAAAATTTACCTAATAAGTGTTAGAGTAGTCATATTATAGCTAATAATTAATTCATTTAATTATTAGTCTATTATACTCTACGCTTAAGTTAAACTTAGGCATCTCATTTAGGGTTTTCCCTTTAGGGTTTCCGTATCCTTTTATAAGGATTCACCGCTTTGCATTTCATTAAGGAGATTGTACTGTATTCATTTTTGTTGATAATAGAAATTCATTCTTTCAACATGGATATCATGTCTCTGGCCTTTTGGCCGCCTTAGCTTCTTCTATCTTCTGTCTTTGCTTCTTCCTTGTGACAAGTTATGCATGCAGGTGTTCTTGGGAGAATAGGGTTTTTCCTATTCTAACATGGTATTAGAGCTTTCCTACTGCTTGTTGTTCTGGTTTTGTTGAAGCAAGCTCTTCGCAATACGAGAGTTTGAAGTTTTTCATTTTTCTATTGTTTTTATTGGATCCAGGGGGTCTCTATTTTTTGCAGCACTTTGGACCAAAACCGACCTCACGGTTGCGTCTGAAAGGTCCAAAAACCCTAGGATCCATATAAAACACGTCTGATTTGGACACCAGAGTGACTGGGAGATTTTTTTTGGCCTTCTAGGGTCGTACGAGCATGGTTTTCGAGAGAAAAATTTAAAAAAACACATTTTTAAAGTGGTTTTCATGTGCTATCTATGCAATTTTTTTGGCCGCCGCCATGCCACTGCTAGGTCACCGGCGCTCCACCGCCGCTGGTTGGTGCCCGGCCCGCCACCCTGCACACTCCACGGCCCCCACCGCCCTGCGCCCCACCGCCACCGGCCCTATCGCTCTGCTCTGGCTTTCTTCGCCCAGGCGCCGCTCTGCAGGCCTCAACCTCTCGGCCCCGCTGCTCCACCTGGTTCTACCGCTCCACCGGCTCTCCTCCACCTCTACGCCGCTCAGTGACCCGCCCGGCTTGTTTTTAAGCCCCGCAGGCTTATTTCCCTCTCGCAGTGGTCATATTGATGACCAGAGGCCCCGTTTTCAGCCCCTACGTGCACCTTGCGCCTAGGGGCCCATTTTTTTTAGCCCCAGGGGCTTAAAACCTGGCTTTTACAGCATTTTTGGGCCCTTCTCACCTTTTTCTCTCTATCTAGAGCATACAGAGGCCTTTTTTGGACTTCGTTATATCGTCGGAAAGCTCTTTTTGAGCTCTTTCCGATTATGGTGATTATGATTTTTGGCTCTACTATTTTGATAGAATTTTTTTCTGTCAAAGTTTGATGTTTGTTTTTTTCCTTTCGAGAGCCCTATCTTGCTCATCCGGACTCTGTTTTTGGAAAACCAGATATCGTCAGAAAGCTAGTTCAGTGAGCTATTTAGTTGCAAGGGTATTTTTTTCTAGATTCTACTCCAGGTTCTCTCTCCTCTGATTTTGGCATCTTTCGCGCTCTAGCGGATTACTTGGGTTCTACAGGTCCTGGGATCTCTTCTTCTGATCTTCTGGCTCACTCTTCTTTCTAACTTTTGAGCCTGTATGCTTCTCTTTTGTAGCATTCTTTATTCTATAAATGCACTAAGATAAAGTGCCTACTTCTGCATATCGGGGATTTCGAGAACCTTGTGTGTTTTTTGTACTCGCACTTAGTTATAAAGTGCCATGGATGGTTATGATGTTATGCCATTTGGTGCTCATCCACCTTTGTCAAGTGAGCATACCTTTCATGAGATTAGCCCATGTTGTGTATCAGTGACACCACCCTTTATCATGTGCTTGTACTTCTGTTGCACTGTTGGTGTTCCTGATTCTTCTTTCTACAGATGTTTCTGGCATTGCATTTCAATGTTCCTGTCACCTCTCCCTGTTCAGCATTATGGGGGAGGTTCACCTATTGGTTCTATTTCTTCCTTGGTTTGATTGATCAGCTCTTCAGACTTTGTCTTCTCTACCTGGTCATGCACTTTAGTGGGGGTTCCAGTAGTTACTTCTGATAGGGTTTACATCTTCTTTCTTCAGAGATGCTTCTTGCTCATTCTTGTTCCTTTCTTTGGGACTTTCCCTAGATTGGAGGCTTAGTTTCCTTCATCTAGTTTATTTCTTGTACTTGGGTACCTGATCAGGCCTTATTGCTAGGACCCATAGTTCCTTTCACACAATTTGTTTTCATACATCCTTTAGGCCTTAGTTGTTTAGCTTCTCCCTAAGTTACACTTAAGGGGGGGTGTTAGAGTAGTCATATTATAGCTAATAATTTATTCATTTAATTATTAGTCTATTATAATCTATGCTTAAGTTAAACTTAGGCATCTCATTTAGGGTTTTCCCTTTAGGGTTTCGGTATCCTTTTATAAGGATTTACCACTTTGCATTTCATTAAGGAGATTGTATTGTATTCATTTTTGTTGATAATAGAAATTCATTCTTTCAGCATGGATATCATGTCTCTAGCTTTTTGGCCACCTTAGCTTCTTCTGTCTTCTGTCTTTGCTTCTTCCTTGTGACAAGTTATGCATGCAGGTGTTCTTGGGAGAATAGGGTTTTTCCTATTCTAACAATAAGGTTATTCCAATTAGGCATCAATTGAGTGTGATGGGTGATTTATATTGATTAGGATTGATGTATGTAGATTAGTATTTTGATAAAGTGGGATTGAAATGGTTTTTCTAGGTGTAATCATAACACGTGGATAGGATAGGATTTCTAAGCATTGAAGATTGGTTGGATAGATTTTAATTTATTGATTAATAGATTTTTTTTGATAGGTAATGGGATCAAGCCTAGATTAATTATTATTATTATTTTGTTAAGATTAATTAGTATTATGTGTTAAGTTCGAGTAGACTCGAACCCATGACCTCCCAGATGAAAGACTCACAACTTACTATTGTGCTATAGGCTCTTGTCTGATTAATAGATTTTTTAATTAAAGTATGAATTTATCATTTATAATCTATATGGTTTAAATACTTGGAGCAAAAATATTATGGTTGACTAAGATTGTATTTTATTACATAATGATCTAAAAAAAATCTTTACAAAATTGCTCAAATTTATAATTTGGAGGACCTTTGATATTAAAGTTATTAATTACTATTTAGATAACTATTTTTCATATTAAAACATTTGTCATGATCTAACATGCCATCAATAGAATGTCATTTAAATTTTTTCAAGGCTTTTATCATTATCAATAACATCAAAGGGTATTTTATATGTTATAAAATTAATTAATTTTATAAGAAAATAAAATAGCCAAAGAATTAAACCTTTGCCCACAAAAAATGGATATACCTATATTAGATATCAATAAAGTTGAAACATTATTCATTTGATATATCGAATTATTCTACGACTAATGCCTAGATATAAAATATGTAGAAATACTTATCTTTTAGTCAAATGTTTGAATATGAGGCCACAAATTTGACTAATTTTCACTTTGAATATGTGGCACATGAAGGCGTGTACAAAGAAGTGATTACTTAGGGATAAAATATCATCAATTTGTATGGTAAATTAAGTAGTATGTTGAATGAGATATTTATAGAAAATATTTCAACATTTATTTATAGAATTTAGAACAACTCAAGTAAGATTAGGTGGTGAAAAAACATTTAGCTTATATTAGAAGTATATAAACTTGTAATAGTTGTTAAATTGATACAAGGAAGTCTCGGTGTCTTTTATGTTGAGTTTAACTAACTAAATCTCAGAAGTGATTTGTTAAATAATTTTCTCTTACATCCTTACACGAGACCAATGAGATGGATTTCAAAATAAAATAATGGGTTCTTCTTATAGACTCTACATTTTTAGAAATAAAGGAAAATACAAATAAATTCATGCTCAACCATAGAAGCCTCTACTACTAAAACAAAGTAAAGATAAATAAATTTTTGTTTTCTAGGTCCAAGAAACCTTGTGAAGAAATTCAAAGATTTCATGGAAATGAATTATATTAAATTCAAGTGGGTTTGGATGAAGGAAAAATAACCCAAAAAAATATAAAAGAAAAGAGAATTACATATATATTTTTATGATTCTTGCAAGAGCCCCAAACTATTATCATTTAAAATTTTAGTTAGTTATATTTGGATTATAATCATGGTCATTAATAGTGGGGCTATCCACAATAATAATTATGAAAGCTAACATATAATAGAAAAACCTTACAAAAGTATCTTCCTAATATTAGAATTGTAGAATAAGAAACAAAAACTCTTTCCATAATATTTTTAGCTCTTAGTTATATTAGAGCGTTGCACTCAGAATATGAAGAAAATACTAGAAATTGGAGAGTTTGTATAATAATTTAAGGATTTTTTTTTATCAACTAGAGATAATAACTTATTTATATTAATTTCAATGAAGACATCCCATGATCAAAAGCCTTTCGTATAAAGCTTTGGGATAATGGTCTTATTAGAGTATTTTGTACAGAATATTTGGAATGATTTTTCTTAATGGTACACAATTGTGATAAGGATGGACTATTATGTACCCTCTCTAAGTAAATGATATTTAGGATTCATACCTTATCCTATCATTTTATGTTTAACATAATAAAGTGGTACTATAAAGGAAATAATTAAGTATTTTAAATTAGGCTTTCAATTATGTTAAAAAAAAGTAACTAATGTTTGTTATTTAATATTCATTCTTAACACATTTAAAAAAAATTTGTTATGAAGGTCAAAAATTTAATATTAAAAAAATAATTTCTAATTTTTTAGTTTCCAAGGGAAAAGAGAGAAAAATGATATCAAATTAGCTTATATTCTCTAAATGACTATATAAGGTTATATTTCACTCAAAAAATATCCTTATTACTCGTTTTCTTTTATCAAATTTCTATTTACAATAATGAACATGGATTAATCCTATTCTATGTAAATAAAATCATTTGGATTAATGGTTTTAGGGTAAAAATCACATACATTGGACTAATTTCTCTAGGGTTACCTTGGTGCTACAATTTTGATAGTTTCTAGTTAATCTATGTGGTATGAAATATTTTTTAAACATAGTATATATTTAATGTGTTGAAATTTTTTTTTGTTTTTAAAATTAAGTCGCTAAGCCACTAAATAAACTTTATTGATAAACATGAGAAATGCAAAATAAAAAAAAATAAAAAAAATAAAAAAAAATGAGTGGATCTGCTCATAATGATATGCCCTACCACCCACTTACTAAAATATAATAAAAATTGAAAAGCCCACAGTCTATTTTTTATTAGCATCTACTATATCATAGTATTACATAATAGTTACAATGCATGGATTGTCAAAAAAAAAAAAGTTATAGTCCAAGAGTATGATAAAGATACTACATACAAAGGAGACCAAGAAGAAAAGAAAGGGAATAGGAAAGAAGAACCAGAGAAAGGAATCATCCAATACTCTTCCACCTCTTCAATTTAATAATAATCTATCTAGTAAGAGCTTAAATCTCATAGAGGCTAATGGATTATTGGTCCAAGGGACCAATTTTTTTTTGTAGTTTTGAACTTTATCTATAATAATCCACAATGTTTCAATAGTAACTTACCCCTGAGAAAGGTCTTAGATAGGGTGACCCCCTCTCCTCTTACCTCTTTATCATGGTGGCTGATGTGCTTAGCAAGACTATGGGTATGCTATCCGCTACGGGTAAGATAAATGGCATCAAACCTACTTCCACTCACACTCAAGTGGTGTTGGAACATTTTTTGGATGACACTTTCCTCTTCGGGTATTCTTCTGCTATTGAGGCTAGACAATGGAAGCAAACTTTGGATTGTTATGCTTGGGCTTTGGGTCAATGTATTAACTATCAAAAAAGCTGGCTATTCTTCTTCAATACTCCAGTGGAAGTACAAAATAAGGTGTTGTGAATTATGAGATGCTTGGCAGCCTCGCTCCCTTCTACTTACCTTGGCCTTCCCCTCACGGTCAAGAGGTGTCCCATGAATTCTGGAACTCTATCCTGGAAAGAACTCAGAGGAAACTTGCTGGCTGGAAAGGAAAGATTTTAAGCAATGCGGGAAAAATTCAATTGGTTTCTTCTACCCTCCAGGGGATCCCCGTATACTTCCTATCCCTTTTCAAAATCAGAAGCAATATGGCTGAAAATCTGGAAAAAAATTAGAGAACCTTTCTGTGGGCAAGGACTGAAGAAAAAAAGAGGATTTCACTTGTCAACTGGGACACTGTCTGCCTCCCGAAAAGATTGGGGGGTCTTGGCCTCAAAAAAATTGGTCTGATGAACAAGGCCCTTACTACTAAGGTGGCCTGGAAACTCATTGAGGGAAAAGTGGAGTGGTGCAGAATAATGGAAACCAAATATCTTCAATGCCACCCCTACAGAACAATGTTCCATAACAGCGACCACCCTAGTGGTTCCAAACTCTGGGTTAACATCTGCAAGTGCAAGCCCCTCCTAGCCAGAGGGCCTTTTTGGCAAATTGGCAATGGTAGGTCCATTAGATTCTGGTATGACCATTGGATCATGAATCAACCTCAGCTGGGTCATAAATTCAAACCAATTATGGATACCATTCAACCTACCCTGGGCCATAGAGCCTCCAACTACATAAATGAAAGAGATTGGACTAATATACCCAATCAATTAAGGGACAGACCGGATCTGTAACACTCAGCAAAGGAGCTTATGGATATCCTGACTAGTATTAGAATTTCTGAGGTTGATGATTCTATTATTTGGACCCCCACCAAGACTGGTTCTTTCATAGTTAGTTCGGCTTATAACCTGCTTCTTAAGGAAGAAAGCAACCCAGGGGATTGGAAGAAGGTGTGGATCCCCCAACTCACGCCTAAAATAAACTTTTTTTGGTGGACCCTATTGCACGGTAAGATCCTAACCCAAGATAACCTTACTAAAAGAGGCTTCTCAATGGCTAACAGATGTGTCCTTTGTGAGAAGGCGGAAGAGACAGTTAATCACCTCTTCATCCATTGTGACTATGCTACCAGCTTGTGGCAAGGAATATATGACAGGTTGGGTATCTCGTGGGTCCTAGGTGGCGAGGTGCACCAATTCATTAATTGGAGATCCCCCTCAAACCACCCTCTACTCCAACTCCTCTAGCGTATGCTTCCCCCCCATATATGCTGGTCCATCTGGAAAGAAAGGAACAACAGGATATTCTGGGAGACAGGCATCCATCCTGATACCTGTCTCCATATTGGAACTAAGCTTCTGAGTGAAAATGTCAGGATGGCTAAATGGAAGCTCCCATCTAGCTCCCCTGCTGCCTGGGAAGCTAAGATAGTGGAACGCTGAAACCTCTTGAGTGGGTTCTCTAGGTTTGACAACACTAAAATGACTGCCAGAAAAGCCACCAAATGGATTGCCCCTCCTAGAGGCAGGATACAATTAAACTTTGACACGGCAGTTAATAATATTGGGCACGGTGGGGGAGGAGTGCTGAGAGACCACCATGGCACTTGCCTTTTGGCTTATGCGGGACCAATCAATAACTGTACTGTCACCCAGGTGGAAGGGACTACCCTTCTCTGGGGGATTAAACTTGCAAAAAAGATGAATGTTAGACAGCTGGAAATTGAGGGTGATTCCAAAGTAATAATAGAGGCAGTTAAGAGTGGTGCTGGTGCGGGGTGGTGGACTAGACCCATCATTTTGGAGGTCTGTGAGCTTGTTGAGAGCTTCCAACATATATCTATGGGTTTAAAACAAACCAAGCTTAATAGTACGGAGCCCGATCTCTGAAATCCCCAAAACTGGCAGGGTATGTATAAGCTTTTTTTGAAATGGATTTGTAAAAAAGAGTGGTTTTATATGGCATTCAACTACAGCCGGCTCTCAGACCCCAAAGATATCCTGACGATTGAAGACCAGACCTCTGATATGGGGGGTAATGTTCTCCATATCGAACCTGATAATATTGATGAAGCCTTTTCTTCTGATCCGCTGGTCACCCACTATTGCAAGGAAACTGGAATTTGGGGTTTCATGGAATGTATGAAAGGCAGCCATGATGAGAGAATATCTAAACAGTTTGTTTCCTCCTGGAACAACAGAAATGTCTCGGTGGGTGGCATTCACTTTCATCTCAATGAGGATGTCATAGCTGAGGCTATGGGGCTCCCTATGGTGGGGATAAAGTACAAAAAGACTAGTCAGACTGCCGACCCTACCAGCCTAAAACAATTTTTCAAAGAAGGGGAGCTGCCAGTCAGGAAACAGGGGGGTTTCAATAGAGAAGAGCTACCAGACTTCTGGCCAAAAATTTGTCTCATTATCATGAAGTACTTCACGCTTGAATGTAAGTTCTCGGTATTTTACAACTACCACTTACCTTTCCTGAATCATATTAGGAACAAAGATTTAATTTCCATACCATTTTATCTGTTGCACTCTATTGAAAGCAATATCCTTGATATTAAAAGCAACCCGGATAGAGCTATCCTCCACCAAGGCCTCCTCCTCTGTCTTTTACAGTTTCATAAAGCCATATGCCTGGCACCCCAACCCCCTCTGATTATTCAGATGATGCCCCAGGAAATGACTGCTGATAAAGCCAAAAAGACCTCCAATTCCTCCTCCCAGTCCATCCATATCACCCAAGGGCCGGTGAAGTCTGAGAAAAAAAACTGTAAAAAGAGTATCAAGATCCCCACCCATAAGAAGGATGGCCAGGAGGATTCTTATGTTTCGGACTCCATGGATTACATTGAAGGGAAAGGGGCTGACAGCACACCTGAGACGGATTACAAGCCCAAAAAATAGAAAATTATGGAAACCCAGGTCAATTTGGAGGTGGACCTAAGCGGGTCTGGCCATAGGAGGTCTAATAGAATTTCCAAGGAACAATGCAAAATCAAGATGATGGAGACGGCCTCCAAAGAGCTCTCCCTGTCCAAAAATGCCTCCCACTCCAC
>MU223317.1:4576810-4588864 GCA_018584345.1 Thuja plicata | reverse complement strand
TAAAATCCTTGTCTATTTTAATAGAATATACCTAATAATCGAGCTAACATAGTAGATTTACAAACAAGTATTATTTGTAGACCTAATAATCAACTAGCTCGATTATTCCAAAATTCTACAATTTGAATCAAAATGAGATGCATTTTTAATTCTCACAATTTCTCAAAATGTCAAAACCCCAAAATTAGCACATGCAATTTGAAATCAACAAAAAACCAATCCCTGCAATTTTTTTATTCCTCTATCACCTCTGAATCTACAACCATCTATCCAAGGTCAAGTGTCCACACATTCTCCAAACCCAATGGGGGAACAATGGGTATGTCTGTTACCCATCCATGGATTTCCTTTGAATTTTGATTCAGTATTTCCCTTTGTAGACCATGCCCTTCAAATGGAGGAATATCCAATGACGAGGGAAAGTTGAGATCTGGAACCGTCATGGCAGTAGTAGTTGGCTGAACTCTATTTGCATCGTTCGTTGCTTGAATTAGCGACCGCAGAGATATATTTAGAGTACCTAGTAGGTCAAGCATGTTGAATACTATCCTTCTACCATTAGTCTCTAGCTCTTTTCCCAATATCACAGCCACAACTTGTAGTGAATTTTTCACATCCCTAAAACTATGTCGCTCCAAAGCCCATTTAATACTATCATAAACCATAATGTGCTCATGTTTTGTCATCAGCGTATGTCGAGAAAATAACCTTCCCACAAAATCACACCCCATCTAAAGGTCATATTTGTGTATGGACACCAGTAACATGTTATCCCTTATGAATTGTGACTGCACCACTTTATTGGCAATTAGCATGAAAAAGTCCACCGATTGAAGAAAATCCATGGAGCTGAAAAGAAAGATTGAAAATATTTGTGAAGGTAATAGAATTTTCTTGGATCTCGACATTAACATGTGCTCCCCAATAAAATTGTGGATGGCCCTGTGAATCATCAGAGAATGACATACAAAAATAGAGTCAAGAAGAAAATCATCAACCTGAGCTGGAAAAAGGAACCTCTATTTCACCAGGAAGTAAAAAGACTCTGTAATTGCGAGGAAATTTTTTTTCGTGTAGGAGACCATAAGATTCACATCATGGGAAAAATTCTACAGAGTACACCATACTACAAAGAAAATATATTGAAAACAATTTCATAGAGGCAACATTTGTATCTTAACACTAGATTAAGTGAATGGAAACATTTGCACAAAGGTGGCATTTATAACTTGAAACCTAAATTAAATTATCATAATATGACATGCGAAATATCCCTAAAAATATACCTCATAAAGAATTGTCTTGTTTGCCTTATATCTCAATCCACATTGCACATTTTTTATTTAAAACAAATCCACCCTATCTAAATCACATAGTCATGCACCAAGCTTAAGTCTCTACGTGGCACCCCTACCTCAAGGATAGAATAGTGAAGATGCTTTGTTGATGAGAAAGCATGTGATGCAAGCCATGCCTATAGTCCGTAATCATTTTAAATGTACCCTGGTTTTATATCAATGTACCTTCGCATGGGGTGAGGTACTCTAGTGGCAATTCATTTGTAATAATGGTATGCTCTGTACATTACTCTGTATATTGCCAAGGGTTATTCATTAGTAATAATGATATGCTTACTTCACTCTATTTAGTTATTTACATCATTGGCATGTCAGCAAAGAAGGTCACCTTGTGTCACAAATCCATTGGTTATAGAACAAAATACATCACTATTTTTCCACTAGTGACTGGAAAGCCATGTTATTCCACAGCATTGTAATCGAACTAGAATCAAACATCTCCCATGTTTATATTTTTATCTATTATTATCAATCTTTGCATTTATGTATCCCTACTAATGATGTCATCTGGCTTTATAGCATCATGTTCCACACCTTCATAGCCCAAGTTTGAACGATAATCTGCCAGAGAATTCCCTGCACGGAGAGTGTGCGAAATATAGATCTCTAGGAAAGAGTCTAGGAGGTGCCAGATTTTTTGCATTATATATGTTAACTTCCAGTTATGTTATTCTCATTTTATGCAGGCATTGATAATAACAATAGAGTTTCCTTCCACTTGAATGGAATGAAAACCACCTTGATTTTCCAAGACTAAGCCAACAAACAGAGCATGCACTTCAGCCATATTGTTTTTTCTTGGAGGTAGGTGTGTTGATTTGATGGTGAGTACTTCACCTTGGTTATTTCTAATACATGCTCTAACTCCTAACTACCCTGGATTTCTTCGACAGGATCCATCAAAGTTAACTTTGATAATCCCATCTTCAAGAGGAATCTAGTGAATTGTATCTCTTCTTTTTGGAAAATTTGATTGAACTTGATGACCCCATCCAATAGGTACATGAATACCTTTCCTATCCCCAATGATAATACTATCCCAATTTGACAATATCGCGTTGCATTAGATTTTTGTGTGGCTAGCATTAACCACTTAAAAAATGGATTTTTCAATGCCTATGAGAACATATTCAATTTAGGAGGGGTTTTGACAGAATACTCTCTTGTTACATTCCCACTATAATTCCCACACCACTAGAGCTAGTATACATTTCAATAAACTGAAAAAATAGATTTAGATTATAATTCTGGCCATGATTGAAAGAGATCCCATAGTTTACTAGGAAGAGGAGTGAGATAATGTAATTTACCAATAACAAACATCTAGCATTGATATGCAAAGGGGCATTTCAGAAATAAATGATCAACATCTTCCAACTCTTGATTTTATAGCAGGAAGTTAAATGGTTGAGAAATATGGAATTTAGTTAATAGATCACTTGTTAAAGGCCCTTTTTTTAATGTAATCCAAGATAAACATCCTACCTTAGGAAGTATTACATGGTTCCAACAAAATGATTAGGCATGACAAGGATCTTTATTGGATTCTTGCTACTGAATAATCCAATAACCTTCTTTAATATTATACGTTCCATCCTTACCAGGGGCCCACAATTAACCTGTCTTAATTTCTAGATAGGAAAACCACTTTGCCTGACAATATATTTGTAAGTTTATCTCTATCCTTAATTGAGATAGGTAACTCACCCGGATCTTTCCAAATCACTCTATTGGAAAATCGACATATTGCAGAGACATAATCCACCAAGTAGCAGCCCGAATTAGTTTATGAAGAGGCAATCATATCATACATTGTATTTAGGCTTTTAATAATTTTTTGTAGGTTATTTATTTCCAATGTTTCATAATAATAATGCTTGTTAAAAATATTTAGGAAAATAGTTTTTTTTTTTTTGGCAAAAATAGTAGAGCCATTATAATATATTAAATATTTATTTAAAAATGCTTCAATAGAGATCCAGAGGGAAAGACATAGGGAAGAAAACCCCCCATCCTGGCCCAAATGTATGAAACTTATGAGCAAATTATGCATATTACATCAACCTTTTAGATCAAAAGGAGTAAAATGAGTAGCCAAAACCTTGCAATCCAACCTAAAATCTACCCAGAAATAACCCATGGCATAGAAGCCACCCACAAAAAACAATAGTGATATTTGAAGTACAAAAATCCAAAATAAAACTATGTTCTAAGAGCCACCCAATTTACCCTTTCCCTTGCTAGACAATCTCCCCATCCCAGAGACCCTTGATGATGCAGCTGAAGGAGACCGATTGGAAATATGGGGAGAAGGGTTCGCCCTTTCATTATTCTCCACAAATGCCATCACCACTAATAGATTGTCAAATAATAAGAACATTTTTGTGACAACCCCATTCGGGAGGACATCGATGAACTTGATTATTTCCCTCCTGAGATGCTTCTTGTCCCTTCCTTCCAGCGCCAGTTTAAATGTGTGAAATAGAAAAAACAATTCCATCCTATATTCGAGGTGAGAAGCTAGAAATAGACCCTGAACCCAAGCCTTTGATCCAAGAAAGGAATACCCATTAAGTTCCACTTGTAATGCCGACTCTGTTGCAAATTTAGGCTTTAGGAGCTTTGACACCACCTGCATAAAAATTTATAATCTGGGAGCATATCGTACCAATTGGAGAGGAAGACCGAGACTACCTATGAATGGTAAATGTGCTTAGGAGCATCTAGAAGTAGGATTTTGTCACCAATTATGTTCCTAATGTCCTCCAAAATGTCACCTAAATACTATTTGAATGAAACTTTCATGTGCCTACTCAAATACAGGCCCAACAATGGACATTCCTAGTCTAGGTTTATCCTCTATTTAAGACATCTGTAATCCACATTTTCTTGAGAAAATAAAAATGCGAGAGCCTATCTACTAGGATGAAATTTGGAAAATTTCGTTAGTAGATCTCCAAAGCTGAGAGAATAAATAGCCCACTACGACCTAATCTATCATATTGAGCTATCTACCATCATAATTTCATACGCTACTATGGATTGGCAATATATGTATACTCTTCTTTCACTCCAAGTGAAATCTAGCACTTCATAGATTTGTATTTGTACTCAATACCGCCTAGGCCACTTCTGCACTTTTATTGATGCCACGTATATTTTCTTACCTCATATACATGTAATCCTACCATGAAAGGAAAATTTGAAATACTCATCAGGAAATGTGGGCATTGTAATTTGTACCAGGTATTAATTGAACAACCACCACATTTCCTTAACCCTCATAAAAATCTATAAATACTGACAAAAATGACTTTTAAGTACATTTTAAAACTGATTACCATGTGATCGCTGGTTTCCCATGCTCAAAACCCCTTTTTTTCCAGACAACTTTTCCTGATAGCGTTCATTATGTAATAAACTCGATAACTTATCCCAGTAGACCAACAAGTATGTCATTTCCCAATCCACCTCATCCTCATTCACCCTTTGATTTTCTTGCCAGTCATTAAATCTATTTGCCACTGTGTAGCAGTGTGATATTGTAAAGGATGCAAAACGTGTGAGGAGTTTAGCAACTTCTTGCAGAACATATTGTATTTCCCTATTTACTAATGCCTTTGCAGTGAGGTAGGAGATAATTTAAAGGGAATCACCTTATATGTGTAAGTTTTCCACTCTTAGTCGGATAGCCATTCTCACTGCACATAAGATAGCCCTGGCCTCGACCATATTGTTTGAGCCATATGGAAGTATACAGTGGGCTGCTTCCAAGATATATTTGTTATTATTTCTTAAAAAAAAACCCACAAATGATTTATTAGGGTTTTATGCACGCTCCATCAAAATTTAGTTTAGTATAGTAGGCATCAGGAGGGCTCCATTTGATATCTTTTCTGACTTGTTGCTTAGGAATTCTACCAATAAGGACCCCTTTAAATGGAATTGCAATTTTTTCCATTTATTGAGTATATATTATCAAAGGACATATATGTGGATGAGAGAGCCTTAGCTTTGCAGACATGAGCATTAACCATTTCTGACACTTACTTCTCCACCCCTATGCATACCTGATCCACCGAATAGACTTGTTTTCTAAATATCCTCATGTTTCTCTCCCACCACAGACACCATACTATTGCAGCTAGAACAACTCTCCAAATTATTGAGAAGAAGGACTCCTAGTGAAGAAGAGGCCATTGTTGCATAATAGAGTTCAGGGTAGTGGGTAGGGGGCCCTGCCACCCGAGTTTACTTATTGTCCATTTCCACACTTCTTGTGCAAAATCTCATGAAACCAGTACATGGTTAGTATCCTCCACTTCCTTATTGCATAAAAGACAATGGAATGTATCAGTAATGCCAAGGCACTTAAGTCTTGTGGTTGATTAAATTTTGTCTTGAATTGCTAACCAAAAAAATACCCCAATTTTAGGTAGAATTTAATTATGCCAAGAAAATTTGAGGATTAAATTTGACTCCTTAGGATTTGAGAAAAGAGTCTTATATCCTTCTTTTAGTCTATATCTTCCTGAGTTACTCTTTATCCAAACCATCTTATCCATGGCTCAATTAATAGACAAGAACCTTTGCTTTAGGATATCCTCTAATTCCAATTTTTCTGCCTAAGGAATAGGTAAAACAGAGAAGTCTTTTGATTTCACCACCCACTCTTCGCATGTCAAATAGTAAACCACTTTAACTCGCCAAAATTCTTTGAACATGGTTTGACCTTGCAGTAGATTTAGGTTGATATATATTTGGGGAAAACTATTCCATGAGTCCTGCCAGAAGTAAGCCTGGTTACCTGAATTGATAGTCCATGAGAGGTGAGGTAGGATGGTTACTCTACTTTTAACAATGAAGTTCCACATATCATAACTAATTGGGGGATTACTAATAGTGAAAATTCTTGTCTGGTCATCTTTGTCGATATATTTGATTTTGATAACCTTAGCCCATAGGCTCTGTGGGAATTCATACATTTCCCAAGACAATTTGGCCCTTAAGCTGAAGGTCCTCTCAAAGATTTTGTGAAAACCTAGACCCACATTATATTTAGGTTTGCACAATTTGTGCCATGAAATGAGTGGGATTTTCCTTTTATCATCCAGATTTCATTTCTGAAAAAAATCCCTCAAACATTTAGAGATTTTTTTTCATAATCCCCAGAGGAGCCAAGATAACTGTCATGATATAATTAGTGATAGAGCTTAGGACAAATTTTTCTAAGAGAATCCTACCTACTAGAGAGAGCCACCTTTCTTTCCATGAATCTATTCTTTCTTTGATACTTGACATGATTCCATCCCAGAATGTTGACTTTGCATTTCCTTGGAAAAAGGGGATTCTAAGATACTTACATGGAGTTAGGGAAACTGAGAACCCTAAGATTCACTGAATTACTTTGGCTGCCTTGGGATTAATGTTGAATTAAAATATTTTTTACTTAACCTCATTTTATCTTTTGTCCTGATGCTTCACGGTAGTCTTTCAGAGTGATTTTGATGATCTTTGCCTCTTTGTCCTTTTCCAAATAGTAGCAAATCATTTGCAAAGAGGGTATGTGATATTGCTAATTGTGATTGTCTGATGCATATCCCTTCCCATAGCCCAAGAGATCTTTTGTAAGAGATGAGTCTACTTAGCCCTTCAGCCAAAATAATAAACAAGAATGGAGAGAGGGAATACCCCTGCCTAACCCTTTAGATGAAGAGAAGTAGCCACATGGATTTCATTTGATCATGACTAGGAATTGAGCTCCCAAGATACAAGATATAATTCATTTAATCCATTTCTTATCGAACCCTATTTTTTCCATAACAATTTTTAGAAATTTCCAATTGAACCTGTCATAAGATTTCATCATATCCAATTTAAGGATCATTGTTGGAAGGCCTTCTTCCTGGATAGAATGAAGCACCTCATGTGCTACAAGTGATCCTTCCATAGTGTGTTTCCCTAGGACAAAACCCCCCTCTTGTTCTGATATGATCTTAGGAATCAGTTTTCCCAACTGAGAAGCTATTAACTTAAAAATGATTTTATATATAGTGTTGCAAAGGGATATAAGTCAAAAATCTTCAAAAGATGCAGGGTGTTGGCATTTAGGAATGAGATTAATTGTAGTTTTATTGAATTGTTTGAGCATGAATGCATGTCAATGTGATTCTTTTGTTTCTTTGAGAATGTTTGGGACCATGAAATCCCAACATTTTTGAAAGAAGAGAGGGGTTAAACCATCTGGTCCAGGAGCTTTGTATGCATTCATGGAAAAACCTGAGGATTTCACGTCATCCAAAGTAAAAGGGTCCATCAAGGATTTTTTTTCCAAATCTATAATAATGTTTGGGATAAAATTAGTTATGTCATGTATCAGAGGGGAAATGTGTTCCTCTATTGAGAGAAGGTCTGAGAAAAATCTAGCTGCTTCCAACTAAATATCCCTTTCCTTGGTAAGATTGTGGCCATTTTTATCTTTAATTTGGAAAATAGAATTATTATGTCTTTTGACTTTGGCTGATATGTGAAAGAAATATGTATTCCTATAACCCTCCCTCAGCCACATTTCTCAGGATCTTTGTCTCTAGTATATTTCCTACTTAAGAAACACTTCCTCTAATTGTTGGGTGACTCTTGTTTTAATCTCATACACTGTTGGGGTCGGTCGATGATTCAATATGAGAACATTACTATAATCTAGTGAACTTTGTAGATCTGATTTATGCTTTAAAATGTTACCAAAATATATTTTATTCCATTCTTTGGTCTTTTTTTTCATGAAAGCCAGTATTTTTGCCAATTTGAACATAGATGATATGACCACAAATTGGGCATGGGTCCATCATGTTTGCAACAGAGCCATAAAATTTATATATCTAAACCACATTTTCTCTATTTTGAAGTATGGTCTTGGTTTGAAGGCCAATAGATCGATTTGAATTTCCGCTGACACTACAAAGTGGTCTAGTCCAATTAAAGATAGAATATAAGAGGGGAAACACCCATGCTCAACCAACCAAAGAGGATTCACTAGGAACCTGTCTAGCATAGCTCCAACAAAATGGTGGTCCTTCATTTTGTTGGATGACAAGATTTTTCCCTTTGATGGCACACAGTCCATTAACTAATTCCCATCCAAGACATCTCAAAAGTCTTTTGTTACTTTGGGGGACAAAATTGCACCTCCCATTTTATCTTGATTATCGAGGGTGGCATTAAAGTATCCTCCCAATATATTTTTATGTCCCTAAAGACCTGTCAAGAGTTGATCAAGTGAGTGCAAAATCCTTTGTTTCACTACTACTAAAGTAGGGCGATATACATTGATTACCAAAAATGATAGAGAGAAGATTGATATTTCTACAGCCAACCAATTCACATTCTTGGACAATAACGATACTTGACATTTATGTTTATTCCAAAGAATGGCTAGCCCCCCTGAGGCCCCAACTGATGACGATTGTATGAAGTCCCAATTATTCAAGGATTTGAAAATTTTATTTCCTTCTTATTCTGACAATTTAGTTTCTTGGAGTAACATAATATATGCCCCCCACAAGAAGTTGATCTTTTATGAGGTGGGCTTTGTTAGAGGCATTCAAGCCTCTAACATTCTAGAACAAGATTCTCATTCTTCTTTTGGAGAGCCAATTTCTCTCCTACTTTCAATTGATTGTTTTGATATCAAAACCATGGCCTCATCTATACATATCCTGGGTGTTCTGTTAAATGATAGAGATAGCTGGGTACCTATGTCTATTTCATCCTTCAACTTAGACACCTTAGAAGGGAACCTTCTAGGATTCTTTGAATAAATAGATATGTTAATATTTGTGATGTCTAACTTAGTTTGAAAGATTGAACATGGTGCTTCTAATGCTGCTTGATCACTTCCTACTGTATCTACCTCTTGAGGACCTTGGAGGTCTAGATCCCCTGTTTCAAAATTTTCTTGGACCTCATTAATGAGCCCATCAAGTTTTTTTTGCAGCTACTTCTATCCATAGTGAATGCACCATATTATCCAATTTTAAATATGCCGCATTAATGTCCTTATTAGAGCATACCTCAGCCAAGCTATAATATCCTAGCTTCTTTGTCTGATCATCCTCAACTGCTAGGAGACTCTGATCGAGGAGGAAGGTTTAGGCAAGCGGTGGGGTCAAAATCTATATTTTGGGCCCTTGAAAGTTGCATCCTCCTATTTTTTCTTGTTGCATAACGTCAATACCACCCATGATAATATTTTATTTTTCTGCCCCTACATTAGCTTCCAAATTAATAGGCCTAATATCTTATGTCTCCCTGCCTTTGTGAATAGTATACAAGTTGTCATTCGGGTCATTAATTAGGCCTTTGTGCTACTGGAATCCATGTGAGGTGTGAATGTTTTCAGGAGGACCTTCTAACTGGAGTGTATGGAAGCTTTGACGAGACATTTTTAAAAACCACAAGATCTGGGAGAGCATATAGAAAAAATTTGGAACGACCCAACGACAGGAGGAGATATTATCTTGATTTAGACTATTATCTTAGTTTCAGGTTTTGGCCATTTTCAGAGCTTTACATTCATTTTTTTATATCCATTATATTTCCAATTAGAGAGAATGCTAGTGGGTCTGATGCATGATCCTTGAAAACGGTGACCTCTGGAATTTGTAGCCCCTGATAGTGGGTGTTAAAATGTCCTAGTTTGTCCTTGAATTTACAAATGGTGTTTTCATCTTTCATAACCAGAGTTTTCAACTGGGAACCCCATTTTGAGTTAATCTGTAATTGGGATGGGTATTTTTTTCCCTTCTCGATGACAATGCGAACTCAAACACTCCTATGTGGGTGTTAAAAAGGGAGAAGGTCATGCCTAATAAAGATATCTAGTTGGTTTACCAAAGCTTTGATAATATTTGGGTATTGATATTCCAGAGGGAGCAAGGGAGTCAGATCCAGTGGGGAAATAAATATCATGTTTGCGGATCAGATTCAAAAATTGGAGTCCATATCTTAGTAAAGAGGCCAGATCCCAAATAGAACCATCCTTTCTCCTGATGAGTGGTGTCTTGTTCTATATTGGAGTTAAATATAGAAATAAAGAAATTTTAATCAAAATCATATAGAAATATATCTTTCAATCCCCCCAAAATTAAAATGCCCAAGATTTAATCTCCAAAAAGGGGACGTTAGGATTCACAAACTTACCAATCTGGATTTTCTTTCAGAGAAGATCTACATGGTGTTGGAGCATATGATCTGGAAGAAATATTGAGGTTGAGACCTTCCCTCCACTCTTTTGTGTGCCAAGAGATTGAATTTGTTTTTGGATCCATTTTCTACAATGTTCACCCAAATTTTGATTGAAGAGGGCTCTGTGTGTGTCTACAGACTTTCCACTTTCCTTGACATCAGGGTTTTGGACTGCCAGACTTGTGTTGTAAGTAAAGTGGACTGGTGACCCTGGAGGGCTACCTTCACAGATATCAAACATTCATTGTTTTTCCATTTTCCCATTTGGACATTTATTCCCCCTACTCTTCGAAACTAAACTTGGAAAACCTTTATCCCGCTTAATTTTTTTTTGAAAATATGGTTATTATTGTTCAAATTTCTGATTGGGTCGTTAGAAACATGTTTTTTCTTGTCCTGGGTTAGTATAAGTTTCTCCTACTTCATATGACACAAAACCCTAAAAATCCCCTTTTTCCCTTTTTCCCTTAATGTCCTTGCCATTTTTGAGACCCTCTGATTTGTCCAGCTGGGCTTTACCCATCTTTACGTGAGTACTATTCACCACCACCTCTCCTTTTTTCAAATGAAAATGTGGATTAACAAAGATTGGTTTTTCCGGTTGAGCCACTCCCTTCCCTCTAAAGATATTTTTGAATGCATCCATGGTTGCCTAATAATCCCACATATACCCTAAATGTATTACAAATTTGGTAGCAAAAGAGTGTTCCCTAAAACCAAGAGCATAATGCTCTCCATGGGTATCTTTCACCTTTTGGACAATAGGCCGATGGAAAAAATATTTTGTGAGTTCTTTGCCCTCTGAGTTATCCATCTCATTCCCAGGTGATTTGAACCTTGAAAATTGTTTAAAAATAAAATGACCTTGTTGATCCTACTATCATGACTCTTGGCCCTTCCAGATCCATCCATGTTGCCATTTCCAGTTATGGTCCTGCTGCTGTGACTCTTGATCCTTCCAATTCCATCCCTGCTACCATTTCCAGGTCGACTGATGCCCTTGATGTTGTTCTGTCTATACTGCCATCTTTCTAAAGTTTAGGAAAATAATATTAATAATGATCTACGATCATATTTTACTTCATAACACACCAAATACCCAATTTCAATGATATTTATGTCCTAATTGAGTTAAGGACAAGATATTTTTAAGGACCTATATTATATAGATAGAGATCTATTTATCCAACAAATCAATAATTTTCCTTTTGGAGGTTCAAATAGATTATTATCCATTGTGTCTTATGTTATGATCACATCCATACATCTTTTTTATTAGGGTTGCACCATTTGACAAAATACTCCTTCAAAGGTAAGTTCCAATATATAGTATAAGTTTACAAATCTACATATTTAAACTATGTAATGAATAATATTGATAAGCTTTAGACTTATTTATCTCTTACTTGATTATTTCAAGCCTTTTCAAATACATTACCTCTACTTATCTCGA
>MU223317.1:4546346-4571546 GCA_018584345.1 Thuja plicata | reverse complement strand
AATTTTGAAAGTTTGTAATTCCGCATTTGTGGAGATAATAAGAAGTCCATTTTCTGTTCTTGCAAATTGTTGTTGCTTCTCTGTTTCTGTTATGTGTTTGTGGTATTAAGGGGAGCACCCTTCATCAGGGATTCATAGTTTTTTTATGTCATTTCAGCCTGAGCCTTTTTCTTGGCACATGGTGTTGCTTGGTGACTCTCCTAGAATGCCTTCCGAGTTTACCCAGATTTGGCATGCTTTCAGGATGGAGATTTTGTTTTCCCTATGGTAAGACCGCAATGCTATTATTTTTACTCATCGTTTTTTGGATATCAATGTTTCTCTCTATGCTAAGGCATGTTTATGTAATAATGTCATGATGCAGATTCAGGTACAAGTTGACATGGTGGCCCTTGAGGTTGCCCACTTGCAGGAGTTACTACAACATTGGGATAATGCCCTGTATATTGTTTCCAGGGTGCCACCAGATTCTCTCTTTGCTGACCGCACTCCACCTCGGGGCTGGCGTCAAAGAAGGAGTGCCTCTATAGGGCGTTCTAGAACACCACCCTCTTGGCATCACCACTCTGCCTCTCCTCCTGATAGGAGTGCTCTGGCTTCTAGATGGCCTCTTATGCTTGCCTCTACAATTGCTCGGCCTTCAATCATTGTGGCTGTGTGGCCTTGTGCCCCTTCAGATAAAATTCCTCGCTTGGTACTTGCAATTTCTCCCAGGCGGGAGGAAGGAGAAGTGGAGAAGGATAATGAAACTCAAGATGGGTGGTCACCTCCCCACCAGACCCCTCGGCCCAATATTTGGGGCAATCCACCTAATAAAGATCCTTCGCCCTCTTCTGCTACTGCTCTCATAGCTTGATGGCTCTACTTTTATGTTGTTGTTTTTTATGAATAGTTGTTTTATTCTGGCTTGATGCCGAGAGACTCTTCGCGGGGTGATTTTTTATCCCCCAATCTTTTTTTTTGTGAATATTGTACATTGTTAATTATTAATAGTAAAGACCTCTATTCATCAAAAATTGGATAAAACCTAGGTAACATTCCTACTAGAGAAATGAAAATCCTATTTTTTTAAAATTTTATTTAATCTAGATGTCTCTTATATTATAAAAACTTTTAACAAAAAAAAATTGTTTATATATTTAAAAAATGTATGTTATGAAATTAAAATATTTAAATATAAAATATATTTTATTTAATTATATTTATTTGTATAAATTTATAGAGACAATAAATCCTATAAAACTATTAATATATTTGGTCTCGAGCTTCGGCTCAAACTGCCCCTCCTGATGCTCCTGGTTCTTGTCGTGGCTCTGATTGGCATCCTGCCACTTCTTCCAAGTTTCCCCACCTGGCTCTAGCCATTTCCCCGTCGAGGGCAGAAGAGAAAGATAAGAAAGAAGCTGAAGATGATGGATGGTCGCTTCCCACCCTCCTGTTAACCCTAATGATGTGTGGGGTTCTGATGATAAAGATCCTCCTCCTTCTGGCACCACTCTTGCTGCTTAAAGGCTTTATGCCTATTTTTTTTTTATGAATAGTTGTTTACCGTTTCCAGCTTTGCCGTGTGAGCTCTACGGAGTGATTTCTATATCCCTAGACCCCTTTTTTGTGGATATGTAACTTGAATATTTTATTAATAGAAAAGGCACTATTCATTAAAAAAAATGCAAGATATTATTTTATATTTCAAAAATATCTATATTAGTTAAAGTAAAGTTGGAATTCCTTTAACAAAACATATTTACAAAATTAATTTTATGTAATTTCATTGGCTAACAACCTTTTAGCGATATGGACATTTTTTTTGGGAAATTCAGTTCTGAAGCTAGTCTTTAGGGAGGCAATTTTTTAGCAATGTTTTTTCTCAAAGCATAAATATTTCATTGTTTGGAATCACCACTATGTAATCCCCCCCCCCACCTCAAATTTATAATAAAATATAAGATCAATTTTCAAAAAAAAAAATAGTCAAATCATAAATATTTCATTATTTCAATCACTACTGTGTAAACCCCCTCAAATTCATAATAAAATATAAGGTGAATCTTCAAAAATTAAAATATTGTAGGTCATACTTTATTTTAAAAATTTAAATATATCTATATTGTTAGTAATAACTGAGAGGGGGGGGTGAATCAGTGGCCTCAAACATTATCCTTTAAACTTTAACCACCAATAAATAAACCTTAGATTATTACGTCCCTACAAGATGCATACCATGAAATACTAAAAATGATTTAATTGCTTATCGGTTTTCCTTGTCTGTCCTTATTCTCCTTGATTACCGATAAGCAACAAAACTTATTTACCGATACTCAGTAAATATGTAGAGTATACCAATCAATCCAGAAATACATATGTGAAATGTAAAATAGTAAAGTAATAAACCCTACACACATAACACATGGATTTTAACGTGGAAACGTTGTTAAGGGAAAAAACACTGGGAACGGTACCCCAAATTTTCACTCTTATGAAGTGAGCCCTATTAGGATCCAACCCTGTTAAAGGTTACAAACACACTGTTAGATCCAACCTTGTTAGAGGATTTTAATATGAGTCTATCACTTGATATCTGACATCTATATGCTACCATTATTGATCAACCTCTATGGGCACAATAGGTATCTGGCATATCTGGTGCTACCTAACTGCATCACCCTCCTTCTTAGACTGTGTTTCATTATTAGGCACTCAATGCTATCTTCATGATAAAAAATTTGGCAATCTGTTAGGATATACCTCAATATATAGAAGACTGTTAAGTCCTGCTCTGTTAAGAGACTTGATGCTTCAATGGTTAAAATGAAACACTGTGACCTGTTTCTAATGCAACTTGAATTGCAAATTATTAGATCTATTTAAGTACATTACCTCTCTGATCAAAGTATCAATTCAATTCTTTGTGTTCTACACTTTCTACTTTGTGATGATGTGCCTCACTATTCGTCGGTGTCTACAATTTTTTTTAGCTCTTCTTCAGCTTGATTGATCAGGACTGTATGAAGTTATCCTTCATCATTTTCTCTTCATCATCCTCTTTCTATTCACTCGCCTTCCCATGTGTGTGATTATGGAAATGAATTATTCTTGTCTCTTATATAGACATGATGTTCCTGAATTATCAATTCTTGATTCTTGATTCTTGGCGTGAAAATCAATCCAACCAATTTGATTTAAAGCTTTAATGTTAGGAACATGTGTGTTCCTTTTGTTTATTTTTTTAGTGTAGTGTTGTTGGACGCATATGCTTTGTAAGTCATCCCGTGAGTATATTTTATTATCCCACATGCATAAGTAGTATTACTTTTCTAGATCCTACTTAGTATATAAGAGTATGTTGAGGCCTTTGGTGGGTACCGACGAATTTATTGTATTGAGCTTGCTTAAAGGAGGTTACCCCCTCGAAGTGGCCCACAATCAAAAGATTCACTCTGATTTTTTCTATTTCTCTATATTCTATTATTTTTTTCATTCTCAACATATTGTTGTATGAGGTTCCTCTTATCTGGTATCAGAGCACTTTCTTGGGCTCGCTGGGTGGAAATTATGTCAATTTTTTTTCCGTTGTGGCCTTCAGGTTCCTTTCAATTCCAATATTTCTTGTTATTGCAATACTTCTTTTTAGTTGTTTCGTATTTGAGTGATTTTCCCTGAGTCGATTGTGTCCAAAAAAAAAAAAAGAGTAAATTTTTTTCCATTTTCTAGCCATAGCTTCCTTGCTTTCTTCCTGTTTCCTCTCATCTTTTCGTAGTTATCTTCTTGCCAACTGTACAAATCTTCTTTAAATCAATTACTTAACTCTGGTCGAATAAAACAAATAAAACAACCAGTTAAGTCTATCCTTAATCTCTGCGAGCTAGATATTTTGTCATTTTCTGAGCTCTTTGCTCTATCGGTCAAATTTGTAGTTAGTCATCAGTGATAACTACCAGTTTCGTCGGTGTGACTCCAGTCAGCTTCGGGATCTCCGTCCGTCGGGCATCCTTGGATTTTACTCATCGGGTAACTATGTATTTAGCTCGTTGGGTATCACTATGATTTTTCTTCATCAGGCAATACTGTGTTCTGTTCATCGGGTATCACTATGACTTTTGTTCTTTTCCTTTACCAATGGTGTGCACTCTATTGGTGTTGTCTATCACTTAGTGAATACTTGAATTTTAATTATTTCTGAAAGCATAACCCTTGTTCTATTTATTCTCTGAAGTCTTTGGCATTATGTACATGACCGTACAGATGATATCAAGTTGACATCAATGACAATACAAACCATTAACTGATTTAATGCCTTGCATTATCTTCAACTTAACATTATCAAACATTCAATCAATTACATGTCATCAATCTCTCCCTTTGGCATTGATGGCAACATACTATATTATTACACTATACTATTTCTAATACAATATGAAATACAATTGTTGAGATTCATCAAATTGCCAAACAATTTGTTTTGATAACCGATAAAAATGTCTGACCGCCGGTAAGCTTTGTGTTAGCTTAGATTTGATTGTCGCATCTTTCTATTTTTCTTGTACTGATGTGTTGTGTTCACTTCTTGTGTCAATTTATCTCTTTTTAATGTTCTTTTTCTTTGATGTCTTTGTCTTTTGTCAACAACTCTCCCTATGGATATGATCTCTCCCTATTGGAGTAATCTCATAATGGATAATCTTTCTTCTTTTTCTGAAGACTTTGATAATATGGAAACTTTCTCTCCCTTTAACGACAATGCCAAAAAAATATCTCACAAATATCTGACATTAATGTCAAGTGATCGTTCCTCTCGATCCATAATATATTCCATGAATTTCCCTTATCCATCAATAATACATCAATATGATCTGGTGCTCATTTTTGATATATACCTTTCTGTATATAGATGTATCTTTGAAGTTCATCTTATTGCTTGCATCAACATGAATGATATTCTTATAATATATAGGCTGATGCAGCCTTCATTCATTTACTGACTGGTAGACAAGGGTTTGACCCCTAGTCTATTTATCAGGTACTCAAATGTATCCATGGGCAGTGCCTTGGTGAAGATATCAGCCAATTACTCTTTTGATTGTACATACTCAAGTATCACCTCTTTTTCTTGAACTTGTTCTCTTAAATAATGATACTTTATTGCAATGTGTTTAGTCTTGGAATTCAAGACTGGATTCATAGAAATGTTTATTGCACTAGTGTTATCACAATAGATAATCATTGGTTTTGAGATCTTCATATGCATACCTTCTAGCAACTATTTGATCCATGCAATATTTGAGTATTTTGCAGCAGTAGCAACATATTCTGCTTCTGCAGTAGACTATGAGATGCATCCTTGCTTCTTGCTAATCTATGTCACAAGTCTGTCACCCATAAAGAATGCTCCTCCAGTTGTGCTCTTTCGGTCATCAAGATTTCCAGCCCAATCAGCGTCAGTAAACACCTTAAGTTCAAATTTTCCTTCTCTTCTATACCACAAGCCAAATTACTCAGTATTCTTCAAATATCTTAGAATTCTTTTCCCAGCAGTCATATGTGATTCCCTGGGGTTAGCAGAAAATCTAGCAACAATTCCTACTGCATGTGCAATATCTGGTCTAGTGTGTACAATGTAGATGAGTTTTCCTATCATTGATCTATACAAAGTCTGGTTTACCTCTGTTGTCTTGTCCTCCTTTGTCAACTTACTTCCATTGGCCATCGATATTCCAACTAGTTTTGAATCTTCCATCTTGAAAATTTGAAGGACCTCTTTGATGTATTTGGATTGTGTAATGAAAATACCCTTACTTTGATGAATGATCTATAGACCAAGAAAGAACTTGATCTCTCCAAACATAGACATCTCAAACTCTTTTCTCATCTCATCAGCAAATGACTTACATAGTATATCATTCCCTCCAAATATGATGTCATCAACAAATATTTCAGCAATCAAAGTGTTAGCATCAGTATCTTTTTTCAAATAATGATTATTGTTTTCACTAGTCCTTATGAATCCAATACTTATTAGATAGGAATGAAGTCGTTCATACCAGGTTCTGGGAGCTTGTTTTAATCCATACAAGGCTTTGTGAAGTCTACATACCATGTTCCTCTTGTCTGGATCTACTAACCCTTCTGGTTGCTCAATTTATACCTCTTCTTCAAGTATTCCGTTTAGGAATGCTGACTTGACATCTATTCGATATACTTTGAATCCTTTGTATGAAGCATAAGCAAGTATTATTATTACTCCTTCTAGCCTAGTAGCGGGTGCAAAGGTTTCTTCATATTCTATACCTTCCTCTTGCGCATACCCCTTGCATACTAGTCTTGCTTTGTTCCTTTTGACTTCTCCATTCTCATTTAGCTGATTCCTGAATATCCATTTTGTATCGATGACATTCTTTTCATTTGGTCTTGGCACAAGTGACCATGTTTTGTTCTTCTCAATCTGCTCAATCTCATCATTCATAGCACTTATCCATTCTTCATTATCTAGTGTAGCATTGATAGATTTTGGCTCAAACTCACAAATTAAGCAATTTGAGTTTAAAGACTTACTTATTGTTCTTGTACCAGCTTTCTTATCTCCTATGATCTGGTCCTCTAGATGGTTCCTTCTTACATATCTTGCAAGTACAGGTACAACTCTTTGTGTATCAACTTGATCTTCATTACCTTTCACATTATCTTGATCGTTATCCTAACTGTCAGTAACAACATTTTGACCGTCAATTGTAACATTATATTATTCTAGAATTAAGCACTGTTGCTCAGGTAGAGTTATGGGTTCTTCACAATATACAAACTTGTTGTAGTCCTCTGGTTCTTTTGTGCTTTACAGCTCATTCTTTTCTACAAATTCATCAATCTTCACATTTGCAATTTCAACTATTTTGTTAGAAGCCTTGATTAGACATTTAAAATCTTTGCTCTTGGTAGAATACCCCAGAAAAATACCTTCATCACTTTTGGCTTCAAGCTTTCCATTTCTATCACCCTTTAAGACATAACATTGACTACCAAATATTTTGAAGTAACTTACATTGGGTGTTTTACCATACCATAGCTCATAAGGTGTCTTCTTTGTGTCCTTCAATTGTACTCTATTAAGTTTATAAACAACAGTGCTGACAGCTTCCCTCCAGAAGATTTGGGTGATGTCCTTTTCTATCATTAGTTTTCTTGTACAATCAACTATTGACCTGTTCCTTCTCTTAGCAATCGTATTTTGCTGTGGTGTTCTTGGTGCAGAAACCTATCTTTTTATACCATGCTCATTACATAAATTAATGAATTCATCTGATATAAATTCTCCTCCTCTATCTGATCTTAAACATTTCAAATCCTTACCACTTTGTTTTTCTACCATAGTCTTATACCATTTAAACATCTTGAATGCTTTAGATTTTTCCTTTAGAAACATGACTATCATCATTCTAGAGTAATCATCAACAAAGAGAATAAAATATCTATCTCCATAATAACTCTTTGTCCTCATAGGTCCACATAAATCAGTACAAAGTAATTCTATAATATCATCAGATGTATGGGTTTTACTTTTGAAACTAGACTTTGTCATTTTACCTTTTGACAATTTTTGCACATGATGTTGTTTGGCTTTGTCATTGTCAGTAAGCCTCTTACACTTCTTCTTCTTCTGCTTATTTTCATCATGTTGTCAAAATTCACATGACACAATCTTTTGTGCCACAACCATATGTCTTCATTTCTAGTCATTAAGAAAGTGGTGTTAGTATCATTCAAATAGAATAAGTTACCTTTAGTCTTTTCACTGGTACTAATCAGTTTTCTTGATTCATTGAAGATATTTGCCTTCTTGTTTTCAAATGCTACTCTATGACCTAAATTATTTAGCTGAGAAACACTCAATAGATTATAATTCAATCCTTTTACCCAATAATCATTTTCACATTTAATCAGGTTATTCAACATTATAGTTCCTTTACCTTCAACCAAACAAGGTGTATCATTACCCATTCTTACTATACCACCATTATAATACTCAAAAGTGTTAAACTTCTCTTTCTCACTGGTCATATGGTGAGTGCAACCACTATCTATGATCTAGCTATCATTCTTACTAACCTTAGATATGAGTGTAGTTCCTTCATACCTTTCATCTTCATCTGAATCATCCTTCACAGCTACAAATACCATCTCGATGTCATCATTAGGTTCTTCGGTATTAGTATCTTCATCTTTACAAGCATCTAGGTAGCTAGCCGTCTTTCCTTTATCCTTTTAGTCTTAGGTATCTCTTCTTTCTGATTGTCGGTAACTTCTGTAATCTTTGTTATCACCTCTGTCAGATTTCTTCTCAAAAGGTATGTCATTACTTCTATCATCTTTCCTTCTGTTAGGACATCTTGCAGTAAAGTGTCCAATCTCTTTACAATTAAACCAACAAGTGGTAGCTTTCCTTTGTATTTACCTTTGCCTCTTTGCATTCTCCTTTCCATGAGTGATTCTATTTCATCTAGATCTTCTTCTCCACTTTCACTTTCACTACCTCTTCTAGATGTGTGTCTCTTACTAGATTTGCTTATTCTCATAGAAGACTTAAATGCAGACTCTAAGTTTGGTAAGACACTATTATCAAAGTTATTCATCTCAAATGAAATCAGTCTACCAATCAAACTATCAAGATTAACTGTATTTTTTTCAACTGCTCTCATTTCTTGAATAGCAGAAACTCTAATAGCATATACAGGAAATAAGGTTCTTAAGATTTTACTTACCACTGTCTCCTCTTCAAGTGTACCTCCAACACCTCGTATAGAATTGACTACTTCTTTTATTCTTGTGCTATGCTGTGTGATGTTTTCTCCTTCCTTCATTATGAGATCATCAAATTTTCCTCTAAGGCTTTCTGCCTTGGCTCTCAAAACATTTGCATCACTACCATGTACAAGCTTCAGTTTGTCCCACATTTTCTTTGTAGTTGTGCAATTTTTGACATCTTCAAATTCAACATCGGAGAGAGAGGAAGAAAGCTATATGACCATGCATTTGTTCTCATGATTCACTCCTAATTGATCTACTGTTAACGGTCCTATGGGAAACACATATTCAGTATTTAAGTATTGAGTAACATCATTACCAATACCTGATAAGTGGAGTCTTATCATGCTTTGCCATGAAGAAAAGTTGTCTTTGTTCAACTTGGGCACATCTTGTCTGTTCATCTTGTGATATTTACTTAGGTCTTGAAACCTTCATTCTAAGCACGCAAGCTCTGATACCAATTATTTGTAATAACTAAGGGCGTGGGGGGGGGGGGGGGGGGAATNGGGGGGGGGGGGGGGGTGAATCAGTGGCCTAAAAAATTATCCTTTAAACTTTAACCACCAATAAATAAACCTCAGATTATTAAGTCCCTACAAGATGCATGCCATGAAATAGTAATAATGATTTAACTGTCTGTCAATTTTCCTTGTCTATCCTTATTCTCCTTGATTACCAATAAGCAGCAAAACTTATTTACCGATACTCAGTAAATATGCAGAGTATACCAATCAATCCAGAAATGCATATGCGAAATGTAAAACAGTAAAGTAATAAACCATACACACATAACACATGGATTTTAACGTGGAAACCCTGTTAAGGGAAAAACCACTGGGACTGGTACCCCAAATTTTCACTCTTCTAAAGTGAGCCATGTTAGGAGCCAACCCTGTTAAAGGTTACAAACACACTGTCAGGTGTGACCTTGTTAGATGATTTTAATATAAGTCTATCACTTGATATCTGGCATGTATATGCTACCAATATTGATCAACCTCTATGGGCACAATAGGTATCTGGTATATCTGGTGCTACCTAACTGCATCAGCCTCCTTCTTAGACTATGTGTTGGTATCGGGCACTCAATGCTATCTTAATGATAAAAATTTTGGCAATCTGTTAGGATATACCTCAATATATAGAAGACTATTAAGTCCTTCTCTGTTAAGAGACTTGATGCTTCAATGGTCAAACTAAAACACTATGACATGTTTCTAATGCAACTTGAATTTTAGATTTTTAGATCTATTTAAGTACATTACCTCTCTGATCAATCTATCAATTCTATTCTTTGTGCTCCACACTTTCTACTCTGTGATGTTGTGCTTCACTGTTTGTCAGTGTCTATAGAATTCTTTAGTTCTTCTTCAGCTTGATTGATCAGGACTATATTAAGTTATCCTTCATCATTTTCTCTTCAGCATCCTCTTTCTATTCAATCCCCTTCTTGGGTGTGTGATTACGGAAATGAATTATGCTTGTCTCTTATATAGACATGATGTTCCTTAATTCTTGATTCTTGGCATGAAAAAAAATCAAGCCAATTTGATTGAAAGCTTTAACTCCTAATTTATCTCTTAGTTATCTTCTTGCAAACTCTACAAACCTTCTTTAAATCAATTACTTAACTCTGGTCGAATAAAAATAATAAAACAACTAGTTAACTCTATCATTAAGCTCTGTTAGGTAGATATTTTTTCATTTTCTGAACTCTCTGTTATGTCAGTCAACTCTGTAGTTAGCCGTCGGTGATAACTGCTAGTTCCGTCAGTGTGACTCTAGTCAGCTTTGGGATCTTTGTCCGTCGGGCATCCTTAGATTTTACTCGTCGAGTAACTCTTTTTTTAGCTCGTCGTGTATCACTATGATTTTTCTTTGTTGGGCAATACTGTCTTCTGCTCATCGGGTATCACTATGACTTTTGTTCTTTGCCTTTACCAATGGTGTGCACTCTATTGGTGTTGTCTGTTACTTAGTGAATACTTGAATTTCATGCATTATTGAAAGAATAACCTTTGTTCCATTGATTCTTTGAAGTCTTTGGCATTATGTACATGACCGTACATATGATATCAAGTTGACATCAATGACAATACAAACCATTAACTGATTTAATGCCTTGCATTATCTTCAACTTAACATTATCAAACATTCAATCAGTTACATGTCATCATATATTTTATTTTTTTAATATTTTTATCTATATATGAATTTATATCTATATCTAATGATTTAGAAGCAATAATGGCAGAGCAACATCAGAAGCAATGACAAAAGAAGTGATGGCAAAGCAACGTTTACCGGTGCAGCTAGGAGGACTGGAACTACTACAACCAGGATCTACATAGTCATGGCAAGAATGGATCAGTTTTCCCCAACTCTTATTCAAGGAAGGACGTGGAAAAAAATTTCAGACATCGACCCATAGTACAAAGGATCTCAGATCTTGATGGAAAATATTTTATTGGGGGATTTTTGTCACATGAGTTTGCAAAAAAATTCTCTACATTCTCTAGGCACAAGGATCCCTTACAAATCTTTTGGGGGAAGGCAGTGGTCCAACCTGCGAAACCCATAATCATCAATCCTCGTTTTCACATTAAATAGATAGTCATTAAGCCTATTAAGGACAAATTGGATCTCCCCATGCTAGTCTTAGATCCTCTACAAAAAGGGAAAGGGCCTCTCTCAGAAAACAACTTTTCTCAATGTGATATGTTAGAGTCTAAAGGGTACAAAGCTCTTGTGAAGAATAAATCTCCTAAAGATGTGTTCCAGTGAATTCGGTCCTTCAAGGTCGGAGATCCCTCTAGCAACATCCATTTGGGTATGGAGTGTCCCCCCCATGCTTTCAGGAAAAGAATACCCTTCGCAAGAAATTTCAAAAATATTCTGGGTAGGAAAATGGAAATCCTAATTTGAACCTTAGGAGCTCTCATCTCCTCGTCAATAAGGAAAATTCTTTGGTCAGTAATGAAAAATTAGACCTTCCTATTCAGAAGCTCTTGGTGAAATACTTTACCCAATGTGTCCTCCCTGAGGAAAAAGGGCTGAATAGGCCTGCTCCGAATTTAGATCCTAAAAAGAGGGTCCAGTGAATAATGTCTCTAGTTATTGGAAAATCTCCAAGTGTAATTCCTCAGGTCCCAATGTACCCTCCTCGTGATATGCAGGATAAGGGTTTCTAGTGTTGATACTTTCAAAAAGTATCTAGGATGGAATATGGAAAACCTAATCTAGCCCTCAGAAGACAAGGTTTTCGGAAGCCAGAGCATCTCAAGGAAAACAACCTATCTTTGAAATTTTTGAGGGATCCCCTCTATTTTCTCCTAAGGTAGCCTCGCCACATGCCATTTCTTTGCCTCTAGTGCAAGGTCAAGGGCCTTTACCTCTTTTCAGTTCGTGTACATTCCCCTTCAATCCAAATGTGGTTGAGCATTCAAAGATTTGGGTAAAAAACAAGGTCAAACGTCTGTTGATTGAAATTGCATAGGAAAAATGCCTGCATTTGTAGTTCTTCCCAAAAATATGCTCCATTACTAGATTGGGGTCCTCCGCTAATCATCCTTTATCGATAAGTGTGCTAACTCTCATATTTCCTTTCATGCTATTAATTCTTGGGCCTCTGAATCTTGGGTAGGATTGCAAGATCTTTTCATGCTGGATATGGAATCAAATTTCTTTATTGCTATTTTCAAAACCAAATCAGAGAGACTTAGTTCATAAGGAGAAAGGGTGATTCTATTAGGGTGATGGCATTATCACCTTTATCTATTCCTGAAACTTTGATCCTCAGCTCAATTCCTGCCATTTTTTCCCCCACTGGATTTCCTTCCTTCCACTTCCTCTGGAATATAGGGATCTAGATATTATTGAAGTGCTCACTAATACTTTGGGTATTTTTATCAGGAACGATCTCCTTCCTTTTGAATTTACTCATATGGAGGTTAGGGTATGTATAATTGGTGACCAAACTAAGGATTTCCCATTAGTAATACATATTAAATCCAAATGGGGTTCTTGGCCTCAAAGGTTAGTCACTCAGAAGGAGCATTTTGTTCTAGAGCACCAAGAAAAATTGGGTCATCTGAATTCTTTCTGTCAAGTTTATGGGGTAAAGGAGGTGGTAGTTTGCAAGGATCACTCTTCAAATCCCGCCTTCTGTTCCATTCCTTGTAATGTCAGGGTTAAATCTCAAGAATGTGTTCAGGGATCTCAAGATAAGATAAGGTTTGGTAGTCCATCAACAAATTCCTTTTGAGGGTTTATTTCTAGCTTCTTCTCGTTTCTCCAACACTTTTTATGGTTGTATTATGTCTCTCAGCTTCAAGTCCTAACTCTCCAGATTATGGGTTCTACCCCAAGTTCCCATAAACTTCCCCCATCGTTGAAATCTCTCATGTCAGGTCAATAATATGGGGGTACAAATGGAATAAGGGAAAGTCTCATGATAAGTCTGAGAGCACTAATCACACCTTTGGCTCCAGGGACTTAGTTGATAATGAAGTTGAGGGAAGCCTTATTCTTGTTAATTTAGGGGTTCTTCCAAAAGTCCAAGCTGCCCCTTTTGAAAGGGAAGATAGCCTTTCAGAGCACTCAGATATTTCGACTTCAATTTCCCAAACCAGGGATCAAAATCATTCCTATCCATAGCATGTTTAGGTCTCTCCACAAAGATAGGATAGTCAAGCACACACTTTCTTCTCAATCAGCGTAGAGGAATCTAAGTGGATTAGCAATAATCAGGAATCAAACTTGGCCAATCTGGACAGGGATCTTATGATGGAATTGTTAATTCTAAAGGTGGTAGAAAGTAAAATTGATAACCTTCAGAATTGATCAGACTCACACTCAGACTCAGAATTGGAAGACCAATTTCAACCTATAATTTAGGGAGGAAATGCACCAGATGTTGCTATAACTAAGAAAGCAATTTCATGATTAATCTTTCAAACATAGCTAGACACTACCAATTCTGTGAAGGTTAGCTCCCAAAAGAAATTAAGGGGTAGACCATCAAAAATCTCCAAGCTTAAAGAGGAGATAGCTCTGGGAAAACAACTAACCATCAATTTCCATAGGACACCAAGAAAATGCAAGGAAGAGGCTTCAACATTGATATTGAAACAAATTAATGGAAGTAGGAGGGCAAACAACTCTCTAAAAGGACTATGAGGATATTATCATGGAATGTTAGAGGCTTAAATACCTCTACAAATCTCATCAACTAAAAAATTAGATCCTTGTGGGAGGGGAAGACCTGATGTTGGTTCAAGAGACCAAGTTATCACAAGAAGTAGGAAATTAAATTTTCCCAAAGTGGCATAACCGGGGATTTCTTATCTCGGTGTCAATAGGCACATCTAGAGGAATGACTATTCTTTGGAACATACACAAATGCCAATTTTCTCTTATTCCAAAGAATACAAATTGGATGGAATTGGAAGTTAAAATCTTCTCTATCTCTTTCATAATAATTAATGTCTATGGTCCAATTTCCCCATTAGGCAAATAGAGACTGTGGAACTCTCTATCTCATCTTTTGACATGTATGCAAGGAAGAAAAATAATTTTGGGAGGGGATTTTAATGCTACCCTAGGGTTCCAAGATAAGATGGGTGGAGGTACCCCATCCCTATTATTCACAGATAATTTTTGTACCTTCATCGATGGCAACCAGTTATTAGACTGTGTCCCTTCTAATGGTAAAATATATGGGTCCAACAAGCAAAAAGGTACTAATATTGTTGGAGGAAGGATCGATAGGTTTCTGGTAAACTCTCTCTAGCTAGCTGATCATGGGATTTTCCAGTCCTCAATTCTTTCCTTAACTGGTTTAGATCATTTTTCTATGTCTGTAGAAGTTCAAACAGATCCTCTAAATAGTAGACCTCAGTCATATTTTAAGATTGAGAAAATGTGGTTTTGGGACACAAATTTATTATCTCTATTGCAAACCTGGTGGTCCCAAGCCCCACGTACATCTGGCACAGAAATGTTTAAATTGTCTAAGAAGTTGGTTTTTATGAAAATCAATATGAAACATTGGAACAAAATTTCCTATGGGAATATTTTAAGCAGAAGGAAAAAATTCAATGGAAACTCAAAGACATTCAAGAATCCATTATCAATATAGGCATGACTACAGAAATTCAGACTGAAAAAATTATTAATAATAAAAAATTGGATGAATTGCTGCTCGGAGAAGAAATTTTCTGGTGACAAAGGTCTAGGGAGATGTGGTTAAAAGGAGAAAGGAACACGTCTTTTTTCCATATATCCGCCAAAGTTAAAAGACATAAAAGCTCTATTTTCCAAATCAAGGATGGTAATGGAATGACCCTCAATAACCAAAGGGATATGCAAGAGGAAACTTATAGATTCTTCTCACAGCTCCTCTTAGTGGAACCAAACACAGTCCCCACATAGCAACCTCTTATCCTAAACTTCATCCCTTCACTAGTCTCAGATTTGGATAACAAAGAATTGTTGGCTCCCTTCACACTGGAAGAAGTCCAATCTATGGTACTCTCTATGCATGCAGACAAGTCCCCAGGCCCTGATGGTTTGACTCCTTTTTTCTTTCACAAATGTTGGGATTTCATCAATTCAGACTTCCTTAAGGTAGCAGAGGAGTTTATAAAACATGTCTGCATGTTGAAACAGTTTAATAACACAATTATCACACTCATCCTCAAATTTCAGCATCCCTCCTCTTTCGCTAACTTCAGGCCAATATCACTGTGCAACACCATCTATAAGATAATTTAAAAATTAATGTCCACCCGGCTTGGGAAACTGATTCCAAAAATTATCTCAGAACAACAAGGTTTCTTTGTACCCGGTAAAGACACAGTTGAAGGGTCCCTAATTGCACATGAAGTTCTTCACTCCATTAAAGAAGAAATCCTTCCAGCAATGGTTTTAAAACTTGATATGACTAAGGCGTATGACAGGGTCAATTAGCATTTTCTGCAGTTAGTGATGGAAAAAATGGGTTTTGACAAGAAATGGATCAAATGGATTATGTCATGCATTATGGGAGCCAAATTTTCTATGATGGTGAATGTGACTCCAAGTGGTTATTTATCCTCCCTGCAAGGAGTTAGATAGGGGGAATCTCTATCACCTTTTCTCTTCATTATTCTTGCAGAAGGCCATAGTAGACTCATCTCCATGAAAAAGTTCATGGGCATTTGGGAAGGTATCAGTATCAGGCAGTATCAGTTAAAACTCTCCCACACACTCTTTGTAGATGACTCATTATTATTTGGTAAAGGCAGTGTCAAGGAAGCAACTGTTATCAAGGAAACTTCGGTAGATTACTATGAGGCATTAGAGAAAACATTAAATGAAGGCAAGTCCAAGATCTTTCTTTTTAACATAAATATCAAAGAAATCAGAGTAATTCAGAGAATATTGGGCTTCTAATTGGCTTTTACTCCAAGAAAGTATCTTGGTATCCCTTTCCTTCTAGTCAAGGCCAAAGCAACATTTTGGGATGGAGTGTTGTTAAACATTAGAGAACAAATTGCCTCTTGGAAATCTTGGTGGTTGTCCCTGGCAGGTAGAATCTTGTTAGCAAAATCAGTTATGAGCCCTATTCCTAATTATATCATGTCAGTCATATTTTCCCCCCGGTGTGATGAAAAAAAATCCAAATATTTGAAAGATTTCATTTGGAGTAGTAACATGGATGACAAATCTAAAGTCCCTTTGGTTTCATTGAATAATCTATGTAAACCTAAAGTTAGCGGGGGTTTATGTTTTCATAGAATCCAGGAAAGAAATCTCAGCCTAGGGGATAAATTGGCATGGAAAATTTATGAATGCCCAAACAGTCTCTAGGCAAAGGTTATCAAGGTAAAAAAACCTTTACTCGGAGGACCCAGAAATAATCTTCTCAATTAGTAACCCTCCCAATGGATCAGCCATGTGGAATTTTATAGTAAAAAGAAGAGAGGTCATCCTCCCTAACCTCTCTTGGCAGATCAATTCAGGCACTAAGGCACTATTTTGGTTAGACTTGTGGAATGGTCAACCTCAGTTGTCCACTTTGCCAAATCTACTCAGAACCAAAAGTATATTGCAACAGAGCTGGTGAGTTAGAGTCACAGATTAAATTCCATGGATTGATGGGATTGTGAAATGGAAAGACCTCTCACAATTTTAGATCCCTCAAACAGAGAAAAAGGAGCTGGAAGACATCCTAAATTCGAGGTTCATCTCGATCAACGGTGATAGAGACAGACTAATCTAGATGAAAAGTAAGTCAGGTAAATATTCAGTTAAAGAAGGTTATCAATCTCTATTAGAGGCTCCATCCATACCAAATTACATCCTTAAATTCACTTGGCATAGTTCCATCCTTCCCAAAATTGGGTTTTTCTTTTGGCTAGCAATCCAAGATAGGATCTTATCTAGCACAAGACTAAAATGACTGGGGATTATAGACACGTTCCCATGCCTGCTATGTGGGATAGTTTTGGAGGACACAAATCACCTCCTAGTAAGCTGTGATTCTGTACAAGTTATATGGAAATGGGCTCTTAGTAAAGTAGGAGGGAGCGGTCCCCTGTAGACATCATTACAACTGATACTACAGTAGTGGCCTCTCCTGCATCAAGAATATTTTTTCACTATCATCTGGAGAGTTATCCCTGCAGCTGTGGTTTGGTCCTTTTGGTGGGAGAGAAACAAAAGGATCTTAAAAAAAAAAGTCTCATCAGAAAATGTGATTTGTATTATGCTGGAGAAGAATGTCTCATAAATGGTGAGTGCATATGTGTCAAAGGTGAATTCCTATCCTCGAATTTCACATCGTTTGACAATACAATATTATCAAATTGGCCCCAGATTGCAATACCATTCACAGGTGTCTTGTTTAGGAAAATTCCAAAACATCAAATTAGAAATGATGTCAAATGGATCCCACCAGATCCCAATCAAACTAAACTGAATTTTGATAGAGCAAGTAAATGTAACCTAGGTAAAAGTGGTGTGGGTTTTGTCTTCAGAAACCAAGACAAATCTATAATATTAGATGTGCACTGTAAACTTTCGGAAGGAACCAACAACATGGTGGAAGCTCAAGCATTACTCTGTGGGATTAGGTTGGCAATTAAACTGGGAGTAAGGAATTTGCATATTTAAGGAGACTCATTGCTAATAATTTCATACTTGTCAAAAAAATCTACAATTATCTAGGAGATAAAATACATACTGCAGGAAGTGATCAAACTCCTTCCATAATTCACTTCATACACATTGTCAAACTTTTATAGGGAGGGGAACAAACTAGTCGATTGGCTAGTTAATTTGGGGGTCGAGGGTGTTTATGTAGATTGCGAAAAGGACTATGTTCAAGTCTATTCATCACAATTACCAGCCTTTTTAATGGAAGAATGTGGCTATCATCTCGAGAAAATGTCAAGAGGTGGATTTTGTATGAGAATAATTTATCACAACTGGGCCAAAGCATGATGACCGTTGTCAGCTGAAATCAATGCAACATGTGCTAACTAAACACTGGGATTTCAAAATTAAGATCATATATCTGGGACACATGTGGGAGGGCATAGAATTTGATTAAGCTTGAATTGAGCCTTTAAGTGAAAATATGAGAAAAGATGCGGTGTCAATCAGGAAGACAATCGTAGTGTCAAGAGAGGATGAATATCTAGGAGTAATATCCCATATAATTTTCATACCAATTACAGCACAAGGTCCTGATATTTTCCCTATCTACAGCACATGTGGCATCAATTCAAGTTTTGGCCATGTTCCTCTTCCTCATCAGGACGTAGTATTCCACCCTAGCCTATTTATCCCCCACAGTTGTTCATTTCTATCTAGTTTTTATGAGTTTTGTCTTCCTAATTCTAGATTAAATGGAGGAAAATATGGACTACAAAGAGTTAAATCTCAGGATTTCCCTATGGATTAAGGAGTGGGAACATCCTCTGTCAGGCCCATATTTGGGAAGATAGATGAAAATATCCTTTAAGCATCTCCCGAGCCCTGTTAATGATGCAATCAGGGGCATCATTGGGGATGGTATACTGCTTCCGGATACTCCTCAACATCTCTTCCACACTCAGGTGGTTTCTATTTTATTTTTTGAATTGACATAATATGGTGCCCAATTACGGAGTCTTCTTAGTATGACTACAAAGATATTAAAACCGGATTTTGCCATGCACAGTGCACTCCAAGAGGAAATAAATGGATACCAGTTGTGGTCCTCCAAGGCATGGGTCAGAGGGCTCTTTTTGCCACCTAATATTTATAAGAAGGAGATAGCTTGCATGTACAACATACTCAATTTGGTTTTGCAAGGTTAGGACATTCAACATCTTCGGAGAGAAATCATTAAGTTCGTGGATATATTACCAAGTGGGATGGTTGCAAATGCATTCCTTCTCTTTGATCAAATATTGACTGTGTTGGCATTCATAGAAGATCATTTAGTGGCATCTCTTTCACACTCATGTGTTCTTCTACTCCGGCATTATCGGCCAATTTTGTTTGTGGCAGGGATTCGGAAAAATCAAAGAATAAAGTAGGAGCTAAGTAAAGTTCTGGTCCTCCAATTTTGTTGTGGTGGGGTCCCATCTCTTTTTTGGGCTGGAATAGTTTTTGGCCTCGATGATATATGTTGAAGTACTCTCGGCGGGTTTATTTTCTTCTGTCATCCACAGATATTTCTCTTATGTTTGTATATCTTATATTCGGTTACTGGTTTTCTTGGTTTTTAAGGGTAGTTTTTAGTTGCATCTACAGGATGTATGGTCCATGTGTAATGTGTGTAAGTGCAAGGATGGAGGGTTTTCTTAACTTCTTATTTCCCTCCTTAGCCCTTGAAGCAGTGTAAACATTATATCAATAAAATACTTCAATGGCTTAGCTATTTTTGCCAAAAAAAAGTAAATTTAAATTAATATAACATTTTTAAATTATATATTACATTTTTTTGTTTTAAATATTCAATTTGAATTATAAATAAATTATATAGTATATGTAAAATAATTATAAGATAATTAAGGTTCACCCACTTTTGATTAAAAAAATTATAAGATAATTAAATTAATTTATTTAGTGCTACTTTAATTTTTTATTATATTTAAATACACTAATATTATATTTATTATAAAATAATATTATTTAAAAAAAATTGAATTAAGTCATATTAATACTAGTTAGATACTAATCACCTTCTAGCAAGTTGTGATTTTGCACAAATAATATAGAAATGGTCTCTTAGCAAACTAGGATGCCATGACCCTCTTCACGTATCACTTAAGTTGATTTTACAATAGTGGCCTCTCTTGCATCAAGAATATTTCTTCTTAATAATCTAGCGAGTAATCCCTGCTGCAGTGGTCTGGTGTTTGTGGTGGGAGAGAAACAAAAAAAACTTAAGGAAACAAGGTTCATTGGAAGACCAGGTATGCATATTGGTGGAAAAATATGTCTCAAAAATGGTAACTGATCATGGATCAAAGGTGAAGGCTCTCTCTTCGACCTTCAAATCATTTGATAAGGCTATTTTAAACAACTGCAAATAGATTTCTATTCCAATCAAAGGTGTTCTAGTTGGTAGAATGCCAAAACACCAAATCAGAAAAGACATTAAATGGATACCCCCAGAATCCAATCACATTAAATTAAATTTTGACGATGGTTTATAATGGAATCCAATAAAGTGTGGTGCAGGTTTTTCTCTGAGGCAAATAGATAAATCTCTCATTTTCGCAACACACTGTAAACTTCATGAAGGAACTAACAACATGGCAGAAGTACGGGAATTATTATGTGGGATTAGAATGACTATCCGATTGGGAGTAAGTGACTTGCATATCAAAGGAGACTCCCTACTAATAATCTGCTACATGTCAAAGAAATCTACAATAAGTTGGGAGCTACAATACGTATTGCAGGAAGTACTTAAACTCCTCTCAGTTTTCTCTTCATACTTTTTCGCATTGTTACAGGGAGGCGAGCAAACTAGCAGACTGGTTAGCTAACTTGGTTGTCAAGGGAGCTGAGGTGGATTGGGATTCAATTATGGGCAGGTATAGTGGAACTAAATGCCAGACTTCTTGAGAAAGGAATGTTGTCAGCAACTCGCGCGAACGTTCTAGGGTGGTTATTGTTTGGGAATGAATTTAACACATGTTGATCATTGTAGGATGCCCACTATCAGGCTTGTTAAATGGATCACATGACAAGTACAAATGGAGGGATGAATGAATAATTATCATATCACATCCACACACTGTGGATCTCGAGAAGTGGCCAAGTTGTTAAAAACCAAAATGGGAATTTAAGAGTGATGAGGTGGGCAGTTGAGGTGTCACTCAGAAAGGTAGGCTGAATGTCTAGGAAAGGATGATTGTTAAAGTTTAGTATCCAAGATAATCAATTTCACTAATAACACTGTAGGGTCTCAAGATTCACCTAATATGCAATGCGTATGACATAAAGATCAAGGCCCCTTCATATTTCTTTCTCATCATGAAGATTAAGGCCATCATGGGCTATTTAATCCCTTATTTCTGTTCCATTCTTGGCTCTTCCATTTGTATTCACCATCCAAATAGGCTATTGTAGGGGTGAGTATTGATTATAGAGAGCTAAATCTTAGAATTTCTCTGCAAATCAAGGACTAGGAACACCCGGTGATAGGACCATACTTGGGGAGATAGATGAAAATTATTTTTAAGTCACTCGCAGGTCACATCATCAATGCAATCGGAGCCATTATTGGTGACAATATCCTGTTACCAGATGCCCCAAGATACCTCTTCCATACCCAGGTTGTCTCTATTTTTTTCTCAAATTGGTATGACGTGCCTCCGGGCTACAAATTTTTCTTCCAAATTGACACTAATTTGTTGAAACCTCAATTCATGTTGGAAAGGGAGCTCCATGTGGCGATCAAAGGGTATCTGTTGCGTGCATCTAAGGCCTATGTTCAGGGTATGTTTCCTTCGGATGATTTAGAGAATAAAAAGGAGTTTACGTGTCTGTATGATATTCTTAAGCTTTCCCTGAAGGGACGTTATCTCCAACACCTAAGGAGATAAATTAATAAGTTTATGGACATTCTTCCTAGTGGGAAGGTGGCGAATGCATTTTTGTTATTTGAGGTAATTTCCATTGTGCTAACGTTTGTGGAGCATAATGATACAACGTCGCATCCACCAAATATCACTACTACTGCATCCTGTGCAACCTCACATGTTGGAAGGGGCTCAACAAAAGGGAAAGGTAAAGTGGGTGACAAGTAATTTTGGGTCATGAGAACTATTTTTGTTGGAGGTCTTCTCCTTAATGTTGGTACAATGATTGGCATACTAGATATTAGCTTCAGAAGGTTCGTTACTACTTTTAGATCCATTAGTTGATATCAAAGTTATATTCATGCTCTGTATTTTGCTACTCAGACATGCTTTTAGGTGTAGCAAATTCTCTAAGGCATTTCCTTCACTGCCTTCTTGGTTTAGTGGGTTGGTTGTAAAGTCTTACATGTATGGGCTAGGATAGAGGGTTTTCTTCCCTACTTCTTTCCTTCTTGAGCCCTTGAAGCAATGTAAATCTTAATTAAATATAATATGTTATAATGGCTAAGTCATTTTTGCCTTAAAAAAAATACTAGTTAGATAATATATTTTTATAATAAAAAGGAAACTAGATAAGAACTAAAAAAAAAAAAATTAAAAAATCTAAAATCAATTTCATTGTTTTATTTCTCATAAATATATTGAAGCCTCTATCATAAACATAAATTTCAAACTGCAATTTGCATGAACTTAGAACTTAGCTGCTTTGTGGCCTTATTTATCTAATCTTCATCTAATTTTTATAATTAATGTATACAATTGTTATATCTAACATTTTAAAATGAATACATACAATTTAGATATTAATAGAAAGTTATTATTAAAAATATATGATTATTTTTTTATAAAATTTTAATAAATCAACATTTTCTTTGTTTTTAAAGATTAAATGTACATAAAATATTTATTTGGAACAAATTATATGCAAAATTAATGGAGTTTTTTTTATTGCTGGTTGTTTTTTCTTTTGATAAAAGTCTTGATGGAACAATTGAGAGATACAAGAAGGCTTATTCAAAGGGAAAAGAATGTGAAGAAAATACAAATTTGAACGTAGAGGTATTTGTTTTTTATATTTTATTTAATTAAACATTTAATTTGTATAAATTAATTTTAGTTGGAAGATTATTGAGCTGTCAGTAAATTTTTTAAAGTTAATGTAAATGTATAACTTTTATAATATACATTAAATTTATTTTTTAAATGTATTATATATGCTAGATGATTTTATTTGATTGTTCCCTTGTTCATGAATTCAGCTTTTGAAGGTGGAAGTAGGAAAGTTGAAGCACCAAATTGATATTTTAAAGAATGAAAAGAGGTTTGTTCACTTTATTACTATCACAAATACAAATTTTCTTTTAAATTAATTTAATTTAAAAAATAATTTTAATTAATTTAAAGTATCAATCTAGTATCTTGTTTTGTAATCATTTGTTAAAATTTTTACTCATTTTTAAAAATTATTGACACTAATTGATTGTTAAATATTTAATAGGAATCTAGAAGGAGAAAATATTTCATCTCTAGACATCAAGCAACTTAAACAACTTGAAATCTACCTTGAAAGAGGGCTTGATAGAGTGAGATCAAACAAGGTAAAATGGATAATAGTATATATTTTCATATCTAAATAAATTTAAAGTATAACAAATTAAAAATACATATTTTAGATTATTAACGTTTGTTTTATGATATATATCAAGGATAATACGCTTCTTCAAGAAATTGAGATGAGACAAAAAAAGGTACAGTATACTTTATCAAATTGTAATAAACTTTCATGTTTTCTTAATATAAATTTATTTCTACAATATTATTTAATTATGATTTCATATCAATTTAAAAAATATAACTGTTTAAATATATTAATTTATTTACAGGAACAATTCTTACTATTCCAAAATCAATTACTCCGTGAGAAGGTACAATTTACTATAGTTTTTCTTACTATTCCAAAATCAATTACTCCGTGACAAGGTACAATTTACTATAGTTTTGACTTATATATTGTTATTGTTTTGTGTTGTTTAGTTTCTAATTTTATGTTTCTAAATTAATAGATAACAGAGTTTGAGAGTGCAAAACTTACGAATGCTTACTCCAACAAATTCTTGCTTCATGTGGACCGCACTAAAACTACTATGAATGAAAATTTAATTGAGATATTACCTCAATATTCACAAGAAAATTCAAGTAGCACGCACACTAGCCTTCAGCTAGGAGGTGTACGTTACTAAATTTAGAGACAATATATTTTATGTAATGTTACATTATTGATCTAAATGATATTATGTTGTAATAAACATATTCTACATAAATATATCCATGTAAGTTGATGTTAAATGATTTTATATTGTAACAATGGAGATGGTGGAATGTATAAATTCACCAATAATAGTATAATATGAGATAATATATTTGACTTTATTTTATGAATAAGTAAAATTTTTATAGATAGAAAAATATTATATCAAATAAATTGCATAATGACAATATGTAAATGAATAAAATTATTAATTTGAATAAATTTAATAATAATATCTGTCCTATAAATCTATTTAGAAACAAAATAAATTGATGCACCAATGTAATATATTCTATTACACAAGAGGTTCTTTGGAAAGATGGTGATGGTGAATGAAAGTACAAGAACCTATTTAAATTCCTTTGTGAGGAATTGGATGGCCTATTTGCTTAATCACTTAGTTTTTTTTACATGATTTATGTTTTACAATATTTAGCCCTTTATTTTTGCAAGTTTTATATCTTTGGATTTCTTTTGATATTAGGGACTCATATATTATTTATGTGTTATTAAAATGCTCAATGGCATGTTAAATTTTCCAATGAGCTATTTTTTCTAAACTCTCAACACCTTATTACTAGAAATTTAAAAAATAATGATGTTTTAATTTATAATAAAAGTTATTGATTATATCCATTTTGTTATATTTATTCAAATTGTATCATTAAATGTCTATTAATTAAATACTATTTTATGTTAAAATTCAAATAATAACTTAAATAATTTATATATTAATAATATTACAAATTAAATTTGATCCATTTTCAAGAATAAAAATTTATACCTTGCGAGTTAAATTTAATTAGAGACTTTAGACCGTTGTTACATAGTTATCCTTTACACATGTGGGGTAGCCATTCACCTCAATTACCTTCAATTCTCACCATACTTTTACTAACCAAGATATTTATATACATTCACATTATATGAATACTATGTTATAATGTTGTTTTCTTAGTTTTTATAAAA
>MU223317.1:4531441-4543485 GCA_018584345.1 Thuja plicata | reverse complement strand
ATGGTCTAAATTATGTCAAATTTTAGGTAGTAATAAACCTACCATACAATAATGATGTATAGAAAAAAAAGCTTACCCTTGTAGGGTGGAGGCCAAAAGTAAAGTAAAATATTTAATTTAAAAGATTACACATAAATCTTGATAATCTTATGAATAAAATGCATGTTATCATAGCATTTTAAATTGTAAGAACTTAATTAGTGTATAATTTTTGCATTTATTTAGCACCCACCTTAGTGTGTTTTTTTTTATAGTAGGACTTCATATGCACTTAATGGACACCTAAATTCAGATATAGGTCCTCTTGCATTTAAAGCTTGTTTAAAATTTCGGTAATCCCTTATTTCTAAGTGTGATCACCTAGGCCCCATATTACTATTTGTACCATTCATGTTCTTCTGCAATCTCTTAACTCATTGTACACTATCAGTTGATATCCCCTGATTGTCTAGAACTGGTGATCCCAATTTTGATGTAGCTCAAATACCCTTAAGAAAAATTAATTAGAAGATACACAACAAAAATGTTACAAAATTCAAATTCTTCATTAACTTCTCCAACTCACTCTCCTCTACAATGAAATAAAACTCCTACTTATTACAATTCTGAAAATTAACATATATTGCAGATTTTCGGGAAGAATAGATTTTTCCATTTTTGGTAATTTTGAATATTCATCCTATGAATCTTCATTTTTCCCCAGAAAATCTCCCAACTAAGGCAAGACTAATTGCCAGCTAACCAACAAAATCAGAATCACGTTTTTGGATTTATTACAAAAAACTAGAAAGAAATAGAAAAAGCTAATTTTTGAGGTGAAGATGAAATTTTAGGCTCTCAAAAAAGGGTCAAAACGGCGACCAACAGAGCTAGCTTGGTTGGAATTTCCATTAACTCTTCTTCATGCATATGCCTATGAAATTTCAGCCAAAACCCACATCCAAGGCAAAAGTTATGACTCTCTCAAGCTCCTGCACCATTCTCCCCTATTCGAAACGAACGCAACTCCTGCAAGTTCCGGTTGTCAAAATGCTTCCATTTAGGCTCATCTATCTTCTTCAAATCCCATTCTGTAATCTAGGTGCTATCTTCTAGTGCTAATCCTTCCCACTACACAAGATATTTGTAGTAGTCACCTTGACGAGTTTGAATTGTGGTCTTGTCTAGAACATGTGTGACCTTTTCCTTTTTCTTGATTGGGACAGTGTGTGTCCAATCCACCTCATCCTCATTTTCAACAGAGGCATCATCACCATGGAAAGTATATAAATCAAAGATGTTAAACATAGGAGAAATATCAAAACCACTCAAGAGCTCTACCTCATACGCATTATCATTAATCTTCTTTAGAATCTTGTAGGGAACAATTTTCTTATATTTCAGTTTGTGATAAGTCATGATAAGAAACCTCTCCTTGTGTAGATAAACCATCACTAGATCACCTGCACTAAAAACTTGATACCTTCTAGTAGCATATGTAGAAGCTTTATACCGCTCATTGTTGTCTTGTAACTTTTGTCTTACATCTGCCTACAACTGGAAGAGTTGTTCAGCAAAGGCTTCTCCATCATCACTAACTCTGTCACCCAAGAGAAGTTGCACCAAAGCAAGAACACCATGAGGATTTCAAGCATAAACAAATTGAAATGGTGACTTACTAGTTGACTTGTTCACAAAGTGGTTATATGCAAATTATGCCTCAGGTAATGCTAAATCCCATTGTTTGGGCTTCCCTCCAACAATACCTTGCAACAAATTACCCAAACTTCGATTGACCACTTTGGTTTTCCCATCATTTTATGGATGATAAGCTCTACTAAACTGTAACTTTGTCCCCATCTTCTTCCATAAGGTCCTCCAGAAATGACTCAAGAACTTAGTGTCCCAATCAGAGGTAATTGTTTTTGGAACCCCATACAATCTCACTATTTGAGAAAAGAATAACTCGACCACCCTAGTGGCATCACTAGTTTTCTTACAAGAAATGAAATGAGCCATTTTGAGAATCTATCCACAACTACAAAGATAGAGTCATTACCCCGCTGTGTATGTGGTAGTTCCAATAAAAAATCCATACTCAAGTCTGCCCATGATCCTATTGGCACTAGAAATGGCATGTAAAATAGGTGTTCTGGGAGTTTCCTTTGGTTACTTGACAAATTTGGCACCTTTCCACAAACCTGGTGATATCTCTTTTCATATTTGGCCAGTAGTACTTATCTGCTACCAAGGCTATTGTTTTATCCTTCCCAATATACCCAGCCATACCACTGCTATGAAATTCTCTAATAATATTTTCCCTCATTGATCCTACAGGAACACACAACTTTTCTCCCTTGAATAAATAACCATCTTGCATAAGATAATCACCTTGAATAGTGTATGTGTGCCCAAGTACTAGATTCTTCAAGTGATCAACAACTTCCCAAAAGTCACAATCAGATTCATACAAGTCCTTGATTGCATCAAAGCCAACTAATTCTATTTCCATTATGGTCAGAAGCACAACACGCTTGATCAAGCCATCTGCAACTTAATTTGTTTCCCTAATTTATGCTTCAGAAGAAAAGTAAACCCTTGGAGGAAAGAGAGCCATTTTGCGTGTCTAGTGTTCAATTTCTTATGCATGTTCAAATATTTTAGAGCAATATGGTCTGTAAACAAAACAAATTCTTTGGGTACCAAATAATGGTTCCAATGTCTCAAAGCTTGCACAATCGCATGAAACTCTATATCATATGTAGAATATTTCATTCAAACATCATTTAATTTTTTACTAAAAAAGGCAATGGGCTTACCTTCTTGGCTAAGTACAAAACCAATGCTAACATGTGAGGCATCACAGTCCACTTCAAACACTTTATCAAAATATGGTAAGGCCAATATAGGAGCTTCAGTGACCCTCTTCTTTAGATACTGGAAACTCTCTTCAGCCTCTTTGGTCCATGCAAACTCTTGACCCTTAGTGAAATCTGTCACAGGTGCTACAATGATGCTGAAGATATGATTGAACTTTCTATAGAAAGTGGCCAAGCCATGAAAAATTATCACCTTAGCGATACTACGTGGACTATGTCATTCAAGAATGACTCGAACTTTATATGCATCCATGTTGATACCATTTGCAGAAATGAAAAATCCCAAAAAAACAAGGCTTGATTGCATGAACCTACACTTCTTCAATTTAGCATAGAGTTTCTGTCTTCTTAATACCCCCAATATGATCCTCAAGTGTGGCAGATGTTCTTCCCTTCCCTTACTAAAAATCAGTATATCATCAAAATAAACTACTACAAACCTGCCAATGTAGGGACGTAACACAGTATTCATGAGTCTCATAAAAGTGCTAGGTGCATTTAATAAACCAAAAGGCATAACCTTCCATTCATACAAACCATCCCTATTTTTGAAAGCATTTTTCCATTCATCCCCTTCTCAGATGCGGATTTGGTGGTACCCACTTCGTAGATCAATCTTAGTGAAATGTGTTGCTTCAGCAAGAACATCCATCATATCATCTAAAAAAGGGATAGGAAAATGATACCTGATAGTTATCCTATTGATTGCTCGACTGTCTATATGAGCTCAGTTTCTTGTTTGTTCAGTTATGCATGTTGTGTCAGAATCATTCTGTAAGCCGCTTGATTGAGAAGACTTTCTCCTGGGATAAGATCAATATGATGTTGGATATCTCATTTTGGGGGGAGCCCATCAGGTAGTTCCTCTGGAATGACATTTGAATACTCTTCCAACACTGTGGTTACTTCTGGCGGTATTTTGATTTCCTCCTCTTTCCCTCTTTGCACTACCAATGTGTAACAACACCCTGTTACTTTCATCTCCTTGACAAGTTCCTTTTCAAATAGCATGCATTCATCTTTTCCTTCATTCCTGAGAGGTAACATGATTACGTTAGATCCATTCTTCCAGAAGGTCTCAGTATTCTTCTCTCCATTATGAATAACCTTTCTATCATACTGCCAAGGGTGACCTAATAGGACATGGCATGCATCCATTGGAATCACATCACACCATAACTCATCCTTGTAGACCTTTCCTATGGAAAATTTAACAAGGAACCTCTTATCTACTGCAACTTCATTTCCCTTTTTGAACCATGCTACCCGATACTGATGAGGGTGCTTTTCACAATGGAGATTTAGTTTCTCCACCATTGCTTTAGAAACCATGTTCTCACAACTTTCTCCATCAACAATTACTTGAAATAACTTTCTACCTGAGGTACACCTTGTTCGGAATATGCTATTTCTGAGGCATGAATCATTTGCACCTTTCTCCTCTATATCTTCCTTTACTGGAATAATCATTTTCCTCCTCATCATGAGACTTTCTCCGATATCCAGAGACACTTCTTGTTCTAATCCTTCATTGTCAACCTGGGCTAGGTTCACTCTCAATGGCCCTCCTTGATTTCCATCTTGCATGTTAAAATTGGAACACTCAAAGGCCCTGTGTCCTTTTTTTTTTCACATCTGAAACAAGTGAATGGCCTTCTTTGGCCTTCCCATCCTCTTCCATTACCATATCCTCTTCCACGTTGAAACCCCCTTCCTCTTTGTTGATCCCATGGATTCAAACAAGTTTTTTCTTGTTTCTCACTCCCTTGACAGGAACTTGAGCCTCCTCAAAATGGAGTTTATGTACCTCTTTGTCCTCCTTTATTCCTCTGATTGTACTGCCTAGTTTGTTTTTCTTTATCCTTTAGAGCCATCTGATAGGAATCCTCCATACAGTTGATATTATGCATGCTTAGATCATCCTGAATAATGTATTTCAAACTGTTTAAATACCTTGCCGACATATGTTCATTACTTTCTTGATGTTCTTATATGGATGGAAAACTTATAAAATTCATCTGTATAATCTTGCACAGTATACAAGTTTTGTTTCAAATTCTGAAACCTTTGGAAGAGTGTTTAAGCATAATCCACTGCTAAGAATTTTTCTCTCATCTTTTTCTCCATTTTCCTCTATTTCTTTATTTTATCCTTCCCTTTCTTTGTTCTTTCATTTTGGAGATGATCCCACAAGATGATCACATGTTCCTTTAACTTGGTCCATGCAAACCTCATCTTCTTTTCTTCTACCATAGACTTCCATTCAAAAAACTTCCCCATCTCGCTTAACCAATCTATCACTTCCTCTAGCTTAAGACTACCTGAATAGTCTGAAACATCAACCTTGATCACTTCATTTTTTCCCTCCAAGACTCTGAGAAACCTCTCTTCAAAACTCACTACTTCTTCTTGTCCTTCTTCTATTCCTTCAGCTCCTTGGTTTGCCTCTCCATCAGATTCATTTTCTTCTCTTTGTAATCCATGGTTTTCCAATCAGTTCATGAGTTATTCTACTTGTCTTTGCAAGCTTATCATATCTCTCTGCATTTGGCTAAGAACTCTACCTTTTCCTCTTCCTCTTCCTCTTCCATCCATCATCCCGCTTTGATACCAAATGATGTAGCCCAAATACCCTTACGAGAAATTACTTAGAAGATACACAACAAAAATGTTACAGAATTCAAATTCTTCATTAACTTCTCCAACTTACTCTCCTCTACAATGAAATAAGACTCTGACTTATTACAATTCCGAAAATTACCATATTTGGAAGATTTTTGGGAAAAATAGATTTTTCCATTTTTGGTAATTTTGAAAACTCATCCTATGAATCCTGAATTTTTCTAAGAAAAGATCCCAACTAAGGCAAGATGAATTTCCAACTAACCCACAAAATTAGAAACATGATTTCAGATTTATTACAAAAAACAAAACTCAAAAAACTAGAAATAAATAAAAAAGCCAATTTTGGAGGTGAAGATGAAATTTTAGGCTCTAAAAAAAGGTTGAAACGGCCACAAATAGAGCTTATTCAGTTGGAATTTCCATTAACTCTTCTTCACACATCTTCCTATAAAATTTCAGCCAAAACCCACATTCGAGTATAAAGTTATGACCCTCTAAAGGTCCTGCATCAAATTTTAACTCTGATTGGCTAGAACATAATTACTAGGGCATTTTTTTCCTCGGTAAATAAAACCCATTGTAGTTTGTTCCCCGAAGATCAAACCCAAATTTATTTTTGAACCCTGTCTCATTGATTTAGTGTGATATTTTGATGCACAGTCACCTTACTTATTCTTTAACCCCTAAGATGTTGTGAGAGGTATATAAATTCCCTATCTCTCTTCATTTGGTAACCATGATCAAGATTATCAAGCATTGACATCCACTATCAATCATTCAAGTTTAAGCAATCAATGCAAACATTCAAGAATCCAAGATGTAGACTTCTTCTTGAGCATTCAAGGTGTTCTTATATATGGATCAAATTTCTTTCCCTCATTCAAGGCCAAGAAAAGTAGTTATCTTTTAAGGAAGGAGATACATCCAATATTCTTTCTTCTTCTCAAATAAATATTCTGGGGATTTACAAGATCCATTTACATAAGGTTTTTTTATTTTGATGATTTCATTTTTTTCTATTAAGTCGAAGCTATTGCATTCGAACATATTTGATCAAATTTCAAGAAGCATTTTCATTATCACGGTATGATACATTCTATATTTTAGATCTATCCTCTACTATATGAAATCACACTTTGATTTCAAAGTTTTTTCCAGACATGGGTTTGACTGACGAAACCCCCTCTATCCAAACTTATTCCTTGTTTTTTCTATGTGCATTTATAGGTAGCATGAGTGTTGGGACTAGATCTGGCATGTACAAGTTTTATCGCAAGGTCTACAACTAAAACTAGGCAAAAATCCTAGGAACACAATGTTAGGAATAAGGTGTCTCAACCTTGTATATTTCCTTACATTTGGTATTTCCCAAATGTCAGCACTTTGGACAATGTGTAAGGTAATCATGAATGAAAAGGTTATGATGGATTCCTATGATGGTCATTAATATTTGTAAGAGCTAATTGTGGAAGATTTGATGATGAGTGAAGACATGCAAGACATGTGGCAACAGATCATGTTGAGTACTGTACCTATTTTCTTAGAGAATGGTAAAACCCTAATATAGTTGTCTTTGGAAGTTTCCCTAAAAAGGGAAGCGCATGATATAAGCATTTTTTTAGGGTTGCAAATCTGAGTGAGAAGTTAATGTATTGTTGGAACATTTTTTATGCTGCTGAATTTGTCTTCAAGTGTCGATTATCTCTTGAAAGAACTTGCATTGCAAGTGTATTGTAAATAATAATAGTTTTTATTAATACATTGTCCAGGTTTTGGAATGCTAGGGTTTTTTAGCAAAAGGTTTTCCCCAGGGTAAATCATTGTGTCATTATCATTTTTCTATGTATGCATGTTATTGTATTATCATTCTGTAATTGCTAAGGGTTAAATCTGAATTTGCACGATCCTCTTCTCAGGAGTTTAGCGTAGGGAACTATTTTCTGCACACTTAGTTTCTTTACAGTTTGTATCAAAGCCTGGCTAGTTTTGGTTCTATTTGTTAGGGTACGGGTTTTTTGAGCTAATCTCCAGTTGAGTGGGAGTATTGTTGAAGAGTACTCATAACCTTATTATAGGAAGAGATGGCAGGTTCTTCATATATTAGACTGGAGGTGGAAAATTTCAAGTTCAGAAACTTTGAGTTGTGGAAACTCACGATGGAAGACATGCTCGTAGATCGTGATGTATGGGAGGTAGTTGGTAATTATATCAAAATAGTAAACATGCCTCAAGTAGATTTGGATCTCAAGGATCAGAAAGCTAAGGGTCTCATTAGACTATATCTAGAAGATTATGTTCTCCTGAATGTTCTCAATGAGAAGACCAAAAACAAATTGTGGACATGGCTTGGGTCTATGTATCAAGCCAAGTCCTTGGTGAATAGAATTTTCCTAAGAAAGAAGTTGTATTCTCAGAGAATAGAGGAAGGAGGATCCATTGTAGATCACTTAAACGTGTTTAACATGATGATTGCACAGTTGATATCAACTGGTGTCAAGTTGGAGGAGGAGGATCAATGTATGACCCTCATATGTTCCTTTCCTGATTCATGGGACCATATTTTGATGGTCCTTGGGAGTACTATTGTCACTTTCCAAATGGATGATGTGGTGTCTTCGTTGTTATCTGAAGAGATGCGTAGAAAGACTTCTGATTCAACCAAGGAAGCCCTTACTGTTCACAGTATATCAAAAGACAAAGGAAAGAAAAATGACAATAAGTATGAAAAGGGTAGATCCAAATCCCATGGGAAATCTAAGACTCCTAGAAATTCTAAGGTAACATGTTGGAACTGTGGTAAGATTGGGCACTTCCATAAGGACTACTAAGAGATAAAGAAGAAGAAGAAAATCCCATATTTAGATTCTGAAAAATCTCAAGAAGATTGCGATTCTTTTGTCTAAGCCTTGGCAACTCATGCATTGAATGATGTGTGTCTAATTGACTCGGGTGCTTCTTTTCACATGACCTCTCATTGAAGTTGGTTCTTAAAGTATGAGGAGTTCGATGGTGGAAAGGTGTACCTAGGTGATGATTCTCACCTAGAGATAGTTAGATGAGGAAGAGTCACTATCAGATTCCCTGATGGATGAGTAAAGTGTATCAACAGGGTAATGAACATCCCGATTTTGGCACGAAACCTCTTATCTATAAGTATGTTTAATGATGCAGGTGTGCAAGTTGTTTTTTCAAAAGATGGATGCAAGATGATTAAAGGAGCTATAGTTCTCATAAAAGGTACTAGGAGAGGTACCCTGTTTCAGCTAGATGCTTGCACTTCACAATGCAATAGTTCTTCTGTCTCAAGGAAGAGAGAAGCAGTCACTTCATCTCCACCATCTGAACCAGTGGTGAAGAAGTCTGTGCTAATGGTTTCTGATGGTAATGCGGTAAGTGTACCTAAGGGTGCTAACACTTTGGAAGGCAAACTTCCTGCATAAAAGACAATGTTGTGGCATATGAGATTTAGCCACATTGGTGAGAAGGGTATCAGAACCCTAAAAAATAAAAACCTTGTTGAGGGGTTAAATGATTGTAGTCTCGAGTATGACTTCTGTGAATACTGTGTTTATGGTAAGAAAAATTGTGTTTAGTTTTACTCCAGTTCTCACAAGTCTTCTAGTATTTTGGATCTTATCCATTCAGATGTGTTTGGTCCTGTTAAAGTTCCTTCACTCTCCAAATTTGTATATTCTGTATCTTTTATAGATGAGTACAGTAGGACATGGATTTCTTTCCTTAAAAGCAAGACACAATTTTTCAGCCAGTTCAAGGAATTTTAAGCTCTCATAGAGAATCAGACTGGTAAAATAATTAAGTGTGTGAGAACTAACAATGGTGGCGAGTTTTGTTTGGAAGAGTTTGAATAGTTCTATAAAGAACTAGGGATCAAGAGGCATAAGACAACTCCTTATACCCCAAAGAAAAATGGAGTTGCAGAAAGAATGAATAGGACACTGATGGAGAAGGCAAGGAGTATGCTTAGTGGAGCTGGCCTCGAACAAAGGTTTTGGATAGAAGCTGTGGCCACTGCTTGCTATCTGGTTAACAGATCTCCTACATTAGCTCTTATTGGTAAGACAGCCTTGGAGGTGTGGTGTGGTAAGAATCCTTTAGTTAGAGATCTTGATTTTTTTGGTTGTGAAGCTTATGCACATGTGCCTAAGGAGAGAAGATCTAAGTTGGAAAACAAGGCTGTAAAATGTATCTTCATTGGCTTCAGTGTTGGTGTGAAAGGATGCAAGCTTTGGGATCCTATGATTGGTAAGTGTAACACCCCAAAATTGGCATCTTGCAACTCTAACCAATTTTGTTGCATTTGTCATTCTTCTAAATCATCAAAGTCCTATTGTACTAGGCAATTCTGAGTTTTCACTGACTCTACTCGACTTGAGTGTCAAATGCAGAAAATCCTAAATCTATATTAATCATACATCATATTTAATTCCTAAATATCTATTTGGCTAAACAAACCCTATGATCAAATTAATTTAATTACTAAAGTCCTAGCGCTTTAATTAAATTAAATTCACCCTCTTTAGCTGAGACACATGAAAAGGAATCAAATAATATTTAATTATTAAATAAATATCCTCATTTTCAATAATTGAATTTAATTATTTAGATAATTGAGAAAAAARCAATTATGAGGTCATATTTATTTAATTAATTAGATATTCTCTCAAAAAWCTTATTTCTATTYAGAAATGGAAACTTTGAATTTATTATGCTTTAAAGAGAAATAAAACAATTAAATTCAAATAAAACAATATTAAATCAAAGAGATAAAACAGTTAAAGCAGGAAGAAAACAATTTATTGAATTCTTTTCAATAAAACTTTCTATTTTTAACTGGCTTTTCTAGTTGTTTTATTTCAAAATAGGAATTTTTCTATTCTGATCCTCTCAGAGTCTATAAAAGAACTCTCATTCTTCATTCAAACCCCCTGATTATCCCCTGATTACCCCCTGAAAACTTTACTCAAAAATTGCATTGTTAGAATATTGAATTATTGTCTCATTTTCTTGATAAGCTCATATCGATTAATTTCATTTTGCAAATAAGATAGTTTCAATTTCTAGACTAAATATTATTGAAATCATGTCTTAGCTTAATCTCTCATATTTCAATTCTTAGCATAATCTTGCATTACATTGCACTTATCATGATAAATCCTTCGTTCTTAGATTGGTCCATGGTTGTGAGACTCTCGTCCTGAGAGCAATTTCAAAAACCCCATCTAGATAGAAGGCAATAGGTCAAATCACGCAGATAGGCAGGATGAATAACTCATATTCAGTCTTGTTTGTACCTGGTGAAGAAGGACTATGTTGAAGTGTGTGGTTGATTAACAAGGCCAAAATTAACTCATACATTTCTGGCGCCCACCGTGGGATAGGTATATTTCTATCTGACCTCATTTCATTTCATATTTTCACTTTTCTACATTCTGTCTGTACTTCCGTACATTCTCTATTTTAACTTCGCACAAAATTTCTTTTCGGTTCACGCAAACTTTCTAGCTCTTCGCTTGGCTTAGAAAAGTTCTTCACGCGATCTAGTATTGTTTATCGTGTGAAATTATAGTCCAGATTTTCAATTTGATATTTCATTGCCTCGGTTTTCTAAACACCTGTTATTTTCTGACACCTGTGATTTTTTGATTTTATCTTTTGAAACAGCATAACAGTGGTTTGCAGGACGCTGAGACAAAGAAAGCCATTATAAACTTCTGACATGTTTATTGCAGGACACTGATATGAAGAAAGGAATTACAAACTACTAATAGGTTTCATTGCAGGATGTTTGTTGAAGACCTTGCTTGTTTTCACAATCTCCTTTATTTGTTTTCAGTAGTTAAAACACACTTCAGTTGGTGCTTAAAATGAATCATTGTCTTGCGTGATTGAAGTGTTTTTTAGATTGTAATCCTAAGAAATACATGAACGTATCCTCTCCCCTCACCTTTATGGATCTTAGGTGTAAGAGAAATTCATGTGATTCTTCTAGAGTGGCTACCTCCCAAGAGCTTTAGCAGAGCCAGTGAGAGTGGATGCCCAACCGGTAACAGGCTAAAGCCAAGCCCTTCCAAACCGGTATACAAAAAATGCTATTGTGATTAATGTCACAATAGACAGGTGTGAATTCACTGTGGCAACCAAATTCTCCTCCAGTGCCCTAGTGGTGCGTTAAAGTCTTGACATTGTTAAGGTGAAAGCCTTGCTTTGAACGGATTGGGAGAGGCCCCTTTATTGGGAAAATGACTTGATCACAACCACCTGAACGGATGACCTTACTAAAAAATATTGTTCTATTTTTCCAAAAACCCTCTATCTGTTGGTGTGGAAGCTCAGAGACCGACTAAGATGCCCCACATTTTTACAGCTTTTAGTAGAGATAACACCCCTTTGGGAAGCAATTGCTTTTGGGTTCAAAGCTTGGTATGCTTGAGAAGTGAGTGCATATGTAAGGAGGAGCCCGTGCTTCCAAGCTTCTAAGTTATCCGCTAAGAGTAAGCGTAGCTGAACTTCGGTTCAAGTGGGGATTCAACAGATATTGTC
>MU223317.1:4474093-4506835 GCA_018584345.1 Thuja plicata | reverse complement strand
CTTAACTCAACCATTCACTTGGTCTTCTTGTTAAATCTTCTTCATCAACAATAGATATGGTACTCAAATAGATAACAATAGTCTCACCAGTTAAGGTTTGACAACAATGAAAAAATAAAAATTGCTTCAATTGTCACTTTCCAACATGTCTTAGTTATAAGTCTTTCAAGTGATCAAATAATTATGGTTTTTGAACTTTGAACCTCACATCACACAGTTCAAGGTTCAGAATTCAATGTGCAATAAATGACCAAATATCTGTGACTCATGCCAAATCTTTCCATTATGTGAAAAGAAATTTAAAAGACGTTGGATTGAAGGCCAACTCAACAAAAGTACATGTCATGAAGATATGAAGTAAATGTGATTGGACATGTTCAACAAATGGTGGTGGGAATAATCAAGATGCGACAAGTTGTCATGAGTACCGAAATGGAAACTCAAGTGTAAGTATTAATCTATCTCATCTCTTAACATTTTGGTTTACTAGCATCCATGATACCATAATAAGAAGAAAGGCATAGTGAATGTAATCGCATGGAATAAAGAAAAGAGCATTGATAAGTCCCAAGAAATATTCTCCATTTATGTTTCTGATTTTAGATTGAACTGTTGTAAGAATGAAAATTAAACTTTTTCCGTTTCTTTTCTTGGGGTTACTTGTTTAGTATTGCTATGTCCAGTCCTAGCATGTTGGCCTCAAAGGTTAAGTTTGTAAAAGAGAACAAGTTCTCTCATGTAAGTAGTTGTCTTCCTAAAATGAGATACACAATATTTTTAGACAAAGATTTAGAAGAAATTGTTCATAGGTTAAAAAATGCAAAAGATTGAACCTTCTCCACAAAAATTGTAGAGAGTGGTTTGTTAGAAGAAGCTAGTTTTCCTGAAGTCACTTCATTCCCATAATTAGCAATGGAATGTAGAAATAGATATGATATAATTAATAAGTGTATTCATTCTTTTTCCAGAGAAGTGTTGATATCCATTAACAGACAGATAGTCATGACGGCTCTGCAATTTCCTCCAGTGGAAGGTTATGGTGATTGGAGTATTGAGAAGGCTCAATGAGAGTGTGACTAGAATAGGAATGATTACAATAATAACATAGCTAGAGACTGGTTGATAAAATTTGAAAGGGGTGGTTCCAGGTTACCTAAACCATCGAAAAAGAATCACTTGATCAGAGAAGTTCGTGACATAGTTATCATGCTAAGTAGAGTGAATGAAAAACCTAATGATGTCCTCTGGGAGGATTGGATGTACATTTTTTTCCTAGTTGTTCTTGTAGAGGGATAGTATGTTGATTGGGTAGAACTGATAGCAGAAAAGCTTCACGAATAATTATCTCAATCTGCAAAAGTATCAAGATTCTTTTTGTCTTCATACCAGTTTTATGTTCTTTCTACTTGCAGAAATTGGGATGGTTTTCCGCATGAAATATGGAAGGAGAATATTAAAATTTATGAATAATACCCACTGCATCAGAAGAAAATAAATTTTGAGGATTTTCAAAGGGTTCATAATGCATTCTTGGCCAAGATTTTTTTCAAGCTAAAGGGAAAAATCAACTGCAGGATATCTGAAGAAGCTATGGAATTAGTCAAAATTTATGGTACCTTTTTAATCTAGTTCCCTATCTTCAGTTATCTAAGAGTGGGATGATTCAGTGGTGAAACCTTAAAGATTCCAAGGTATTATCCAGAAAAATATGTCTTATTAGAGGTTTGTAGCTAGCTGCTCCAGGTTTAGGTGAAATTCAGACTTAGGAGAGGAGTAGGTTCCCTATTTCCCATTGATTTAGGGCATTATCACTTCAGACTAATGCACACTAGCTCCACCTTACATGAAGATATGAAGATAATAAATATCCCTCCCCACCAGAAAGAAGCTATTTTGATAGAAAACAATTTGTAGAAAATCATTTCAAAATTGATGGCACTTTTCTGTATCAAGCAGAGTTCGAAGAATTTTGGGCAAATTGTGTGAATGAAATTGAGGTTGAAAAGAAGCTTCATTCTAGATTCACCTTGCAATAGACTGTATCATTGGGATTTCCTTTCAAGATTAAAGGATTTGATATTGAAGATGAAGAAAATGTTTTGGAATCTACATATGTGGAGCTTAATGATGATGCATTAGCTAGGAAGATAGACTGGTAAGGAAGGGAAGAGGAAGATGTGAATGCTCTGTCCCAAGATGTGTTCAAGAGAAAAATATAAATGGTTAAAAGAGATGAATCAAAAGAAGAATCAAGAGACTTTTGGCTCATTAACTAGAAAGAGCCTGAGGATTTAAAAACTCACACCTTCTCCCCTCCATACTGACAAAATCAAAAAATTTATTTCTATAGGTGAATTAAAATCTAGAGTAGAATTCCATCTAGAAGAGAAGAAACCATTCATTACACAATCCATTAGAGTCACAAGAACCAGGAGTAAAATGAGGGAAAATATAGATAATATTCCCTACATTGGGATTATATCTAGAGGAGGAAGGTGATTTACAACCTCAAAGGAAGTCCAAAATGAATAAGACACCAATCAACTTGAACCAGGAAATGAATTAAAAAAAGAGGGTTAATAGGACCTAACAAGATTGAAAAGTCATGTAACACAAACGTCTACAAAGACTTCCATGCAACAGACTCTGAACTGGCTAGAGTTACTAGTCAACAAGAAGGGAAACATTGTACCTGTCTCAACTTCAGTTGGGGATTTGGTTAGAAAATACCTGGAAAAAATCCCAAGAGAAAAGGATCCCAAAGTAGAGGCTATGTTGGATGTGAACTCTAAAATAGACCACTGGGTCACAGAGATTTTTAAACCAAGTTCTGAAAAAAATAGCGATGAAGTGATAGAGAAGGATTTCCATGTAGAAATGGTAGAATTGCACATCGCTACTAGAGATGCTCACTTGAAAATCTTGAACTTAGAAAACAAGAAAATCAATCACCAGGTATTGAAAGATGCTGAAGACAAAATGAAGTTGAAGTAGTTCATTTGTGAACTGGCAAAATATATACAAGCTTCAAGGCCCAATTCCTTAACCCTTGTCCATGATACCTATTGACTTGGATTTTAAGTCTCCATAAAATTAGAAATTCCTTGATCAAGTCCTTAAGGATAAGTCAATATCTAAAGCCTTATTCATCTAGAATGATAAGGTCACTAAAGAAATGACCAAATTCACTAGTGATTTTAATAGTTTGATGGAAAAATCTGATAATTTGATCAAAGCAGTAGAAGAAGATGTTGAGTTAAGGAAAAATGAAAAAAGACAAATTGGAGGCTGAAACACAAAACATGGAAGAATTTTATGCTTATGATATAAAAAAATTTCTCTTAGAGAAAGAAGTACCAGGGGCCAAAGAGAACTCATTATTCATTGCTAAGGTGAACATAGAATGGGGAGGTGAATTATACAAACAAGCCATTAAAGAGTCTTTCTAGATGATTGAAGTCTAGATCAGTGCAAGAGAACTTATGCATACCCAAAATGAATTCTTAGGAAAACTAATTGGATATGAATTTGGGACTGAGAGTGACATGACCAAAGTTCTTTCCTCTTACAAAGAAAATATAAAGAATCTGAAAGATGCTAAAGTGGTCGAGATGAAATATTTTTCTATTATAGCTCATGTGGAATTGGCAGTTGTTTATGGCTATGAACAAATGAAGGTTTTTAAAAATAAATCTGAGCAGATACTAAATTTAAAGAACATTTGGGGACAAAGGTTCGAGATAGTTACCACACCTAATCAAGAACTACAGGAAAATTTATTGGCTGCATTTAAGGAGTGGACTGTAGAAAAATACGCCACCAACCCTACTAGAATGGTGGAGCTGGAAATGACCAATCCGTGAATTAGTTTTTCTAGATAACTGTTCTATTTTTGCAAGTTTCCCGAAAGTCTTTGCTATATCTTTGGATAATTAGTTTTTTTGAACTGAATTATCCCTATGTGGCTATATATTTGAAATTTTATGACCAAAAGAGGGTTGATTCTCTACTTCTAAAAGACATCATTATAATATTTTATTTTTTTGGAATTCTCTGTGGTTATACTTTGAAGACTTTGAAATACATATATAATATCATTTTTTTTATAGAAAATTATAGTGTTTATCTTTAGTCAATTCGTTTATGGGTGTATGATTTAAATTTAAGTTGGAATTGAATGTCATACCACATTAATTTTTTCTTGTATTTCCCTTCGTTTTCATGAGTTATATTTCAAAATTATAACGCAAGTTTGAATCGACCATTTACAAATACTATCTGTGGGATCAAATTTAGTTGTCTTTGTTGTCTCAATATTTTTACAAGATATGAGGAAGAAATTTTTGTTATAAGTTAATGATGAAATGTTATTAACCTTTTTATGCTTTCTAGTTAAAAGTATTGCCTGTTTGATTCTTTGATAATAAAGGTTGTAGAGACAAAACTTTATAGAAGGTACCTGCTCCTTCAAAGAATAGAGTTTAGTTGTGAGTCACTAACTCAACTATCAATGATAATTGTCTTTCTAATTTTTGGCTCAAGATTCCATTTGATTATTTATTGTAAGAGAAGGAAAATTTGTTCACTAGCATAAGTCATTATAACTAGTCTATTCTTCATCCACAGAAACATATGTTGACATTAGTAAAAAAAAATGAATGCCAATAACATCATTAGTAGCCAATTCCAACATAAACTAACACATAGTGCATAGAAAAACACAAAAACATGCATAAAGATAGAACCATATAAAAATGCATCCATCAAATGTCTCATGGAATCATCATATATCACTAAAATCGTAAAGTCCAATGTATAATGACTTCAAAGGATAATAAGTCATCAGTATCAAAGGAGGGTAAGGTACATCAAATGTACAAATCAAGATACATCAGAGTCTATCAGTACCATCAAATAGAGACATGCATGTGGCCATCATCAAATTATGATTTCATAAATAAAATCTAGGTATGATTTCCTTCTAACTCTATAGGATGGCCCATCAAAATACCTCCACCTATACTTGTACCTACACTAGTGGATGGTCAAGTACCATCCCTTGTCCCTACATCTAGTCCCCTCAGAGGCCTAAGAGATGGACCAATAACTCCATGATTATTTTAATGTCCTCTCTAAGTAATCTGACTTTGTCTTGTAACCCTCTGAATATGTAGGACATCATTGATCTTCTGACACCCCTTATTAATATGTTTACTGATAATAATATTCCCTTGCATTGTGATGTGTAATGTCCCTCATAGAATATTGAATCAAATCATGTGTTGCAGTTTTATTTGATCAAGCGACTGTTAAATATAACCTAATAGTAGCCAACTCACCCTCAAGAGACTGAATCCATCCCTGTAGAAAATTAATATCTACCTGAGTAGTAACTAGCTCCCTACATAATCTTTGTATCTCCTAGACAGGAACACCCCCTACATAATATGTACATCATAATAAACATCCTATGCTATACCTGATCTTGATTTCCATACATCCCACCCCCTCTCTAGAAACATCACTCTCCTCTTATTGACAACATCTCCCAAATCATCACCTCCTTTGTATCCACCATCACCACCTCCACCTCCATCTCCTTTATAATCACCACCTCCTCCTCCTCCATATCCTCCAATTCCCCCATCACCACCTCCACCTCTATCTCCCCCAATGGATCTTCCACCTCTACCAGTTCGACCACCAACTAAATCTTCATATCTTTTCATCCCTCCATATCATGTCCATCGTTGAGGTACACAATCATCATCACTCTTCAAAGGAGGAACTATCTCAACTCGAGAATTAATTCATCAAAAAGGATGTTCAACAAACCAATGTGAATAATCATCAATCACACCTACATCTAGTATATCATCCAAGTAATCCCAAGTAACTAGCACCAATCTCTAAAACTCATCCACAACTACCTCATATGACACACATGATCCCCAAGTAGCTCTATCCTTTTGTACACATGCATACATGAATAATCCTTGTAGCATTCCATAAGTCCTTCTATACTGATAGAGTACCATGGTCACAATGAATTTCTCAAGGATGAAGGAAGTTTGACCAATCAAAAATCAAGATGTGAAAAAGGGAAGATCTCTTCGATCCCTAGACCACTCCTGGCTTCTAAGATAACATCTCAAACATACTACATCCAAATCATCGATCTAATGTCTCTAATACTCAAATATGTCATATTTGGTTGAATAATGATACCACTCTACTCATATGTGAATGGATGACCCATAGTCCACACCCTGTCTGCCACTGGTAATATAACTAGGAGGTTCTCCTAGACACAAATATGTAATACAACAACACCTACAAATAACATTGTTGCACAATCATAACCAACCTGATGCAACTCATGATACAAATGAGCTATAATGCAAGAACCGAATGAAAATCATTGTGGCCTTCTAATCATATCCTTCACTAATGGACACAAACTCAAATGGAATCCATGAGCCCTTTGATCTAACATCATGAATCCTCTGATTAATTCTACTAATATTGATGGTAGTGGAGCATGTCCAACCACCATGTCATCCTAATGCATAGTATAACATCTAATCTTGTCATGCTCAAACACTTGTCATGTCATCATACCATCATCAATAGGATAAAATTATTAAAAACTCACTAACAACAGGAATCATTAATATCCTACAAACATCCTTTGGAGTAATCATCATCTCTCCTCTCGACAAGTGAGATATATTGTGGTCATTATGCCACTCCTCTTCCAATGTTGTAAAAAAACTTGTTTACTTGAAAATAGGGCACCTCTAAGAGATAACTAAGACCACAATGTATGATCACCCATATCTCACCATGAGAAAAATCCTTAATCATCCTAAAGTGTTTTGGGATCCCTCGTAGTCATCTTATCTAACTGAACTTGTCAAGTTACACATCATAAGTTAATTTTGGATCGATCATCAAGCGTCAATAAAAATTGTCATATCATTTATCTTCTCAATTGAGATTTACAAAAATCTCGGTGAGTGCATCACATTTTCGTTCCTCTAGATCTTTAGGATGGAAAGAAACATCAAATATCATATTTTATCAAAATTGACATCAATACCAAATCGACCAATCATTGACCCTCTCACAATTGACTGAAAATGCAATATAATCAACAAATAAACCATTTTTAATTAAATACCAAGGGTCTCAAAGAGACCTATATATCCTATCAAAATCATAAACGAATGAGTAACAAGGAACATAAATTCATTATCAAAATTGTACTACCAAAGGACATTGAAAAGTCATCACATATCACATACATGTGCAAAATATTACATAATATTAAATGCATTTCATACAATATGTAATATATTGCATATAGTAGGTGATGCATCACATATGTATGTGATTCATCACATACATATGTGATACATCACATACCTATGTGATACATCACATATAGTATATGATGCATTGCATACGATATGTGATACATCGCATATAATATGTGATGAATTACATGTGATATGTGATGCATCACATATATATATGTGATAATGACATAAAACATCAATAACATAAGAAAACAAAAAATCAAATTTTGATGCACAATACCACTTTTAATGCAAACAAAAATCATATCTAGAAAAAAATCAGAGGTTTGTTTTCCCACGCCCAAATTTTTCAAATAAAAAACCCTATTTAAAAAACAACAAAATCAAAAAGACGGGTTTTCTAAATATATTGGTGGGCCATACTGGGACGATCTCTAATATCGACACACTCTCAAATCGATGATTAGCCATAAGAATCACCACTCTTCTAGCCAATATTTTTCACCAAGCTGAAAAAGAAAAAATAACAAGAATGTAAAAATGAGAATGAAAAAGGAATTTTTACCCTTTAGAAGTTCATTTTTTTTCCATTAGAGGCATTTTGGTGACACACATTTTCACCTTGGAAGTCTATTTAATTCAATATGTTTACCAAGGGCATGTCTCTCATCATGGAATTAAAAAAAATTCAAGATTTAAATCAAAATGTGTAACCCCATACAAAATCATCAAATTTTCAAAAAATCATAAAAATCTTATTCTTTTTAATTTAAATCCCAAGGGGGCATACAATGTTTATTCAATTGTGTATTGCCATTGATGTTTAAAAAAATATAGTGATGTTACACAAATGTCTATACCCAAACTGAGAATAGTTAGTTTATGCCAAGCACTCTCTGGCATTAAAGAAGACCAAAGTGATTTTTAGTTCTAACCGAGTTCACTCAGGCATTATAGTATTGGTCGGGCATTAAAGGATTTCAGTATTAACCGAGTTAAATATTTAGTTTCAGCCAACTAATAGTAGTTTACACTTTATGTTTTATTGGTTATATGCAGTCGACAAACTTAAGTTTTATTGATTATTTGGAAGGTTATTTAGGCCGACTTGACAAGGCTTATCATATATATAAGGTCAAGTTTGATTGAATGTGTGGAAGTGAATGAGTATAAGTTTTGATATGAAGTGTGGAGGGGAAATCATATGGGATTCTGATTGATGATAGAACATACAGACCGGAAAAACAATATTCAATCAGTGAGAATCAAGTTTTAAAGCTAGAGAAGAGATCTAAATCAGCAAAGATGGTTTCTTCTTAAAATAGGTCAATCCATTGTTACTCTCTAACATTGTAGCAGTGATCCAAATATCTTAACAGAACAGACTTAACATTCTTTTATAAATCCTCTCACAAGGTGGCATTTCTACATTGAATTGTTTGTAGACCTCTAATAAGGTCACTACTTATAGGGTGATTAAATCCTCTAACAGGGTCACACCTAACAGTGTGTTATAGTAACATTTAATAGGGTTCGCTCCTAACAGGGCTCACTTTAGAAGAATGAAAAATAATGACTAGTTGCAATTAGCGGTTTTTCCCATATTGGGTTTCCACATTAAATCTTGGTGTTATCCATGTATATGTTATTTACTTTATGCTTTATGTTTATTCATTTAATAACTAAAGGATAATGATAGTTAATATCTTAAGATTTACTTTGATAACCGGGTGATAGTAGAATATCTATGTTAACCGAGTGACAGTGATAAGTTTGTTTAAGACATCTAAGGGACTTGGATTTTTTTTGTGGTAAATGATTTACCCCTCCCCTCTCATTTACTCAACTCATTTACAACAATCAGTATCAGAGCTCCAAGTGCTTATAGGGAAGGTTTCAAGGCCTAAGCTAAAGATAAAAGATGTCTTACAGAAGGGAGATCCCCAAACTTAACAAAGACAACTTCACTGCATGGAAATATTTGATGAGGCTACATATTTCTACTATTGGAGATACTGATTTTCCATTCTTGGATCACAAGTATGTGGAACCATGGAGACCTATGTGTATGGATTAGATGGTGGACATGAAGCTTCATAACATAATGATGATTGATAGAGCTTCTTTAGTCAGCTATTCTGAATTTAATGAAGTCAAGGACTTCCCTACTACTGATGATATGTGGAAGAAACTACATGAATACTATGGAGGAGATGAAAATGTAAAGAGATCCAAAGAAAAAATTCCTAGAGGTCACTTTGATCAGATGAAAATTAAAGAAGGAAAAGACATTAAATAATACAATTAAATAATAAAGAAAAGTGTTAGTGCCATTAGAGTTACCGATGAAACAATTGAAGACAAAACAATGGTCAGTAAGGTATTGATAACTTTACTTACTATCTATGTAATTAGATATTTAGCTATTCAAGAGATGAGATGCATTAATGATATAAATATAGATGGATTGGTTGGAAGACTTACAACTTTTGAGTTAGACAACTTTGACAATTACTCTCCTCATCCCAGCAATCTTGAGTCTCCATTCAAAGATAAATTAAACCTTGGTAAGATGAAAGGAAAAAATATTGACAGTGCTAGTGATGATGATTCTAATGATGAATATCTGGAAATCAAAGAAGCATTACTTGCAAAGAGAGTTGCCAAAGGAAAGTACAAAGGAAGAATACCATTGATTTTATTTTCATGTGATGAGGTTGGTCATATTGTTTCTAAGTGTCCAAACAAAGAATACAAAGGTGAGATAAAGTTCAAAAAGTACAAAGGAAAGAAATATTTCAAAAGTTACAACACCTACAAGGAAAAAGGTAAGAAATCTTTTTACATTGCTAAATATTTCGATAGTGATGAAGATGAAGATGAAATGGTTTAGATTTCTATTAAGGATGATTCAGACAATGACGATAATGAAAAGAAATGTACTTTACTCTCATGTTAGAAATAATGACACTTGGATAATTGATAGTGGTTGTTCTCACCAAATGAATGGTGATAAAATGAAATTTCAACATCTTGAGCACTATGATGGTGGGAGTGTTAGTTTTGGGAATGATGAACCCTGCTGTGTGAAAGGTAAAGGTTGTATTTCTCTAACTAAAGGAATCAAATGTGATAATTATTATTGGGTTGAAGGGATAAGGCATAATCTAATAAGTGTGGCACAACGGAATAACATTGGTTTCAAGGTATGATTCATTAATGGCAAGGCCAAGTTCCTAGATGGTAAGGGAAACCTAGTTGGAACTGCCAGGAAAACAAAAGGTAATATATTTTATCTTGATCTCAATGATTGTTCATGTTCTATTAAACTAGTATAAGAAATCTAGATATGGCATAAAAGGTTGTGTCATGTGAATTTTGATAACCTGATCAACATAAGAAAGAACACAAGAGTAAGAGGTATTCCTATTTTGAAGAAACCTGAATTCGCAATATGCAAACAATGTCAAATTGGGAAGATGGGAAAAACTAGTTTCAAGAGAAAGAACTATAATACTAAAGAAGCCTTGGAATTAGTGCATACTGATTCCAGTGGACCAATTAGAAAAACAAGTTACATGGTCAAGAAGTATTTTATACTATTTGTTGATGACCATTCCAGAATGATGACTGTAATTCTTCTCAAAGAAAAATCTGAATCTTTTCATAAGTTCAAGTGGTACCTTGCCAGAGTTGAGAAGGAAACATGAAAGAAACTTAAATTCCTAAGATCTGACAAAGGAGGAGAATTCATTTCTAATGAGTTCAATGAATTTAGAAATGAAAGAGGAATCAAGAGACAAGTTTCCATCCCATGTACACCATAGTCAAAATGGTATAGCTGAAAGAAGGAACATATCCATTATGGATTGTGCCAGAACCTTGATGATTGAAAAGAATGTGACTACAAAATACTGGAAGGATTCCATCAACACTGCAATTCACACCTTGAACTGAGTTCAATTGAAGAAAGGTACTAAGAAAACACCTTTTGAATTATGGTATGGCTATAAAGCTAATGCTCGTTATTTCAAAGTATTTGGAAGTAAATGTTACATCTTGAAGGAAGCAAGAAATGGAAATTTTGATGTAAGAGGTGATGAAGGTGCATTCCTAGGCTACTCCTATAAAAGCAAAGCGTATAAATGTTTGAATATTACTACTCATAAATTCATAGAAAGTGTGCATGTAAAGATTGATGAGTTTGTAGAGAGAAATGAAGAACGGAGAAGTAAATAGCTTGAGGACTATAGGAAATTTTTGTGTTATGAACCTGATACTATACCTAAGACAGAGGCAATGGTGATTAGATAACAACCATGTCAACCAATGAATTCATCAGCCCAAACCTTGTTGCAACCTATGCAACCCAAGCATCTAACTGTTGAAACTGAGTCACAGACAGAGGAAACTAAGTCTCAGCCTAAAGAAACTGAGTCAGAGATAGAGGGAACCGAGTCACAGACACAGGCACCCAATTCACAGATAGAGGCACCCGAGTCACAGATAGTGGAACCTGACTATTAGACAGAAGAACATAACAGAATATTTGATCATGGTGAACATAGTGGAGCAAGCCCAAAATCAAAGAGGAAAGAACCTACACTTTCCAAATATGTCAGAAGGCATCATGCACCTAAGAAAATAATTGGAGATCAAACAAAAGGTATAATGAAAAGGAACAAAATTGAAGGTACATGTTTGCTTAGTGAAATTGAACCTAAAACTATTAAAGATGCATTGAATGATGAAAGATTGATAGAAGCAATGATTGAAGAGATTGAGAAGATAGAAAAGAACAAGACTTCGACTCTTGTACTTAGACCAAAAGATAAAAATGTGATTGGTACTAAGTGGGTTCTTAGAAACAAGATGAATGAAAAGTTAAAGTTTCTAGAAACCAAGAAAGATTAGCATGTAAAGGATATGCTCAAGAAGAGGGTATTGATTATGGAGAAACTTTTTCTCTTGTTGCAAGACTTCAAGGAGTCAAAACTCTTCTAGCATATGTTGCACATAAAGGATTTAAGGTATATCAAATTGATGTAAAATCTGAATTCTTAAATGAAATTCTTGAAGAGGATGTCTATATTGAGCAACCTGAAGGTTTTGTAGATCCTAACAAAAGGAATATGGTTTTCAAACTACACAAAGCCTTATATGGATTGAAACAAGCTCCTAGATCCTAGTATGAAAGATTTCATGGTTACTTGATAAGCATTGGATTTCAGAGAACTAATGACAATAGTAGCTTGTACATCAAAGAAGGACCCCAGAACAAGATATATACTATTAGAAGAGATATTTGTTGATGATATACAAACTACTGGATATGATGATTTATGAAAATCATTCTCCAAAGCTATGTGTAAGGAGTTTGAGATGTCTATGTTTGGTAAAATAAAATTCTTTGTTGGATTACAAGTTCATCAGATGAAGTATGGTATCTATATTACTCAGTCTAAATACATCAAAGAGACACTGAAGAAATTTTGGATGGAAGATTCCAGACCAGTTGGGACACCTATGTCTACTGGACGTAAGTTGTTAAAGAATGATGATTCAAATGAGGTAAATCAGACTACATATAGATCCATGATTAGTAAACTTCAATATGTTGTTCACACTAGACCTGATCAATCGGTATTGTTGCAAGGATTTCAGCTAATCCCTGGGAGAATCACTTAATGTTTATCAAAAGGATTTTGAGATATCTTAAGGGTACTAAAGAGTATGGACTATGGTATAAGAAAGGAGGAAAATTTGATTTGAAGACTTTTACTGATGTTGATTCAGAAGGAAGTGTTGATGACAAAAAGAGCACTAGTGGTGGAGCATTATTTCATGGAAAGAGGTTAGTCTCCTTGAAAATAAAGAAACATAACTGCATTTCTTAGTCTACAGCAAAGGTAGGGTATGTTGCTGCAGCAATGAATTGTTCAAATATCATATGGTTCAAACAACTGTTGTCAGGTATGAAGGAAGAAATCAAAGAACCAGTTATTATCTACTATGACAACACTAGTGATATTAACATTTCAAATAACCCTATGATGCAGACAAAGACTAAACATATTGCAATAAAGTATTGTTTCTTGAGAGAATTGGTTCAGGACAAAGAAGAAAGATTAGAACATGTGAATACTAAAGAACAAATTGTAGACATATTCACAAAACTGTTACCTAAGGATGCATTTTTGTATCTTAGAGGAAATATAGGGTTGATTCTGAAATGAAACTCAGGTGTAGAAACAGCTTCCTACACTAATATCTATAGGAAATTATTGTGCAAATTCTTTTAAATCCTTACAATTTTAGATTCGTTAACTACTTTAACAATGATATTGCAGCCACATACCATGCATACAGAAAATAGAGAATGACACAATGATTTACCCTGGGTAAAACCTTTCGGTAAAAAACCCCAACACTCCAAAACCTGCACAATGTATTATCTTCAACACAACGGTTACAACACACTTGCAATGCAAGCTCTTTCAGGAGACAATCGACACTCTAAGACAAATCCAGTAGCACCTGATCATACCAACAATACACTCTTTTCGTATCCTTTCCTGTAACCCTAAAAAACACTTATATCATGCACTTTCCTTTTTAGGGCAACTTCCAAGGATAGCCGTATTAGGGTTTTACCATTCTCTGAGAAAATAGGAAGAGTCTAAAGTACTCAACAAAGTAGGAAGAGTGTAAATTACTCAACTTTATCAGTTTCCACATGTCTTGCATGTCTTCACCTATCATTGAAATCTCCTAGAAATAGCTCTTATGTGTCATAGGAATCTTTCATAACCGTTTCAGCCATGATCTCCTTACACACAATTCAAGATGCCAACACATCAAGTGGAGTGACACATCAACATGCCAACAAGACATGTACACTCACACTTAATTACATTATTTGGAAGAAAATACATTTTACAAAACAAATAATAAGAATAGGAATTATCCAAGGTTGAGACACCTTATTCCTAATAGATTCCCCTAACTGAAGCTCACTAAAACACATTTTAGTGATGCATCAACCGAGCTTATTGCATATGAATCATTGCAAACATGTACATTACAACTTCATTGGATGTGTATTGGATAGAGTATTTGGCATTGGTTGTCAAAGAGGGAGAGATTATTGATGTCATGACAAAATAAATTATTGAAGGAAAGAAGATTATTGATGACAAAGGGAGAAAATTTATCAGAAACAAAGATTCATGTAAGAAGGAGAGTTTCTTGAGAGATTGTGATGACAGAGGGAGTTTTTTTTATGAGAATCAAAATGAAGCTAAGGACATTATTAAAATTTGATTCTTGTGTTTTTTCCTCTATACTTATTTGTATTATGACATGTTGTGTTGCCATGAATGCCAAAGAGGGAGACTGTTGATGACAATTATTCAATTGTATATTGCCATTGATGTTTACACAAATATAGTGATGTTACACAAATGTGTATTCCCAAACCAAGCACAGTCAGCTTATGCCAAGCACCCTCAGGCATTGAAGAAGACCAAAGTGTTTTTTAGTTCTAACCAAGCTCACTCGAGTATTACAGTATTGGTCAGGCATTGAAGGATTTCAGTGTTAACTGAGTTAAATATTTAGGGTGATCCGACTAATAGAAGTTTACACTTTATGTTTAATTGGTTATATGTGTTTCCCCATTTTTTTCCTGTATACCTTTAGAGAAAAATGGATGTTCGATGTGTATTAGTGGTCTTGAGCCCATCATGCTAGTCATGAGTCTAAGTCTATTTTTTCCCTTTAGGCTAGGGAAACCTTTATTGGATTTTCCTAAATTGCCTTCTCCTTTGTAAGCCAGGGGGTTGTTATCCAGAATCATGTCATATTGGGTAGGTTAAGCTCCCAAATTTGATAAAGGTCACGATTTGGAGGTTCTTAGCACTAATCTTATGTGATTCTGAAATCTTTATCTCCGATAATTCATTTTGTCCCATCGATGGAAAATTGGTTTCGAGCTTCTCCTTGGCAGAAAATCACCTGCTGACTGTGTTTTCTGCGGTAGGCAATTCCAAAAGTCTCAGCAATCAGTAGAAATTGGAAATAGATGATTGAAGGTTAGAAAGGCTACTGCATTCTACACAAATCCCATTGGGTCAGAAGAATGATAAAATTATGAAGAATCTAAGAGGGAAATCTCAATGGCAGAAAAGAGCAAAATGGCTTCTCCGCTATCTCAATACGTGGGTTCTAACCCGTAAGATGCATTTCTGCCAAATTGCCACACACAGGATTTGTAAAGAAAAATAAACCTATGAGAGGATTCAAGGTAGAAAGATGCTAGATGAAATCATAATATGCCATTATATTATTGTAACAAGTTAGAATTTCTTCATGGTGGATTTATGAATAAGGAGCACTCCAACAGTGTTTCTCCGCCCAAAGGAGAAGCGGAAAAGTAATGATCCGCTGCCTCCAAAAAATTACTGTTATATTTGTATATAGTGAAAAGATGTTTCTTAATGGCCTGAAGAGGTAAAGTAATTAATTCAAATAAATCCGATTTCTTTCTTACTAGACTTTTCCTTAAATGCTTAAGTCTTTTCATTCGTGTGGCGCAGGAAGTCGGCCGTTAACGGTAAGAAGTTGGAAGTTATAAAATCAGTGGAATGTTTCAAAGGGGATTACTATCCATTTGATGAATTGTCTAAATTGAAAAATTTAGCAATAATTATTCTTTTCTTTCATTTTTCCTGAGATGGATCCATAAGTTCTGATTCAAATCCATTGAAGCATGGCAGCCAAATTTATGAGTTTCGATGGGATGAATGAGATTACTTCTGACTGGCATAAAATCACAGATACCTCTTTGAGATTCTTCAATATACAAAGCTTTCAAAACAGGATGAAAGCTAAGAGGATACATCCCATTACTAAGAAGTTAAAGGAGAGTGGGTTGGTTGAAGCCGTCAGCTTCCCTGCTGCAATTCAAGCTCCAGAGGTTGTTAGAGAATGCATAGTTCGCTATAACTATTGACCGTGACTTCGTCTAGAAATCCCTTCATATTCTAGATCAAGCCAAATAATCAAAGATGAAATATAGTATGGCGGTTACTGAATATGGAGCGAAGAAGGTTGTGTGGAAGAAGGAAGTAATGAAGACATGGTTCCAGGAGTCGAGGAGCGCCTAGGGAAAGTTGCCCAAAAAACTATACAGCAAAAACCTGAAGCCAAATATTGTGGATATCCTAGTACTGCTTTACATGATTAGAGGTGTGAGTGAAGCACTAAATTTTCTTGAGCACCATTTCTTTCTAGTTCAGGTGATTTTCTCTCAACACAATTTTATTGATTGGGCCCTCATGGTAAGTGAAAATCTCTCAAGCCCCCTAAATAGAGCTATACATTAGAACAAGTTCTATATGTCCATGGTTCTATTATATATCTTAGATAAAATTCAAATTTGGCTAGGACTTCCTAGGCTAGAAGAGTTCCTGAAAGATGTTAAGAGCTATGAGTTCTTTCCCTCTCTATAATTGCATAATAGTTATACTGAATATCTAAAAGTTAATGATGCATGTACAATGAGACTATGTAGGGAGTTACTAGGTTGCCCAGAGAGGAGATTTTATCTAGAAGCCATGGCATTCATCAGTCAATTTGGAGCTTATTTTATCCATTTTGCAGATTTCTCATACATTCATCTTGCAGGATTTGATGATTTCCCTCTAAAGCTTCCCAGGTATCCCGACGACATGATCCTGCTGGTTGAAGTGATGAGACAAGCAGTCCAGGTAAACTTGATCTATGCGGGCTCCTAAAAGAAAGGATATGGTTTCCCAATGACCATTGGAGCCTACAATTGTGCATCCTAGTCTGATGCAATGAATGTTTTGAAAGCATTCTCAAAGAAGTTTCAATTGGAAACATATGATGTTCTGAAGCCACAGTATGATCCTGTGAACTATTTTTTAGATTACTTGTAGATGGGTCCCACTATTCATCACATCAATGATATAGAGGAATATTGGGCTAACTGTAAAGATGATCTAGAAAGCAGAGATTGATTTTATGCTAGATTAACTATTGAAAAAATCAAAATGTTCAAAGTTTATATTGTAGTTGAAGGCATACAATATGAAGGCCAACATATGTATGATGATACATATATAGAGAAGATCAAGCCCCTTCCCATAAGCTCTAAACCAATGCTAGGTCAAGCTATCAATGACTTAGAGACCTTGATGGGTAGGATTTATAGAAGGATGGAACAATGGGTTAAATGGATGGCAGGCAGGAGGAAAAGGTCAAAAAGGAGGCCCCCATCTCAACAAACTCCAACAAAAGAGACCGAGATTACTCCTGCATCTTCTTCAAAAACTATTCTGAACATAGAAAAATAATTAGTTCAAACAGTAGGTGGAGATGATGAGCCTCCTAAAAAGATGATTCCATTGGACAAGACTTGTGGAGATGACTCAGCCCCTATCATTCTTTCCACAGAACAAGCAGTCTCTACAGAACCAGTCAAGTCTATTATTGAAATTATTAAGAATAGAGAAAAAGAGAAACCAGCCAAAGTCATCACTATGGGAAGACAAGGTGATACCTTGACCCAAGATACTCCAAGGAGAGGGTCTCCTATCATAGCGGAAGTGGGTGAGGATAGCTCTAGCACCGCGACCAAAGAATCAGATGAAGAGCCTGGAAAGAAACAGATGGTTTATCATGTTATGAAATTTGTTTCCTCCTCCCTTGCCTCAGCGAATCCATTTTATTCGAGGCCTAAAGCTACTCCTTCATTCATTAAGAAGATGTTTATAGAGGAATTTGTCCTTGCTACCAAAGTCACTAGCGTGGAGTCTTGGATAGAGAATACTTTAGAGAGCAAGTGGAAGAGGATAGAAGAAGGAGCTCCCAAAAAGGATACTCTCTCATGAGCCCTGTCGTCAAGTGTTACCGCGAGAAAGGTGAAAAAAGAAAAGACTATCTACATTAGGCTGAGGCCAAAAAATAGGGCACTTCACCATAGAGGTAGCGAAGTCCAGAAAAGAAGGCAAGATTGAGGATTTTACCACTACCAATTTTGAGCTACAATCATTTTATATGGGACTAGATCGTCATGATATTAAGGTGGATTGGTGTAAATTGACCAACATTGTAATTGAATAAGAGCTTGAAGAACTCAAGATTGCTAAGTTCCAAATTAAAGAAAAGGTCTCTGAACTAACAAATTTTATCAGACAGTTAGTTACTCCAGTTGCCAGCATTTCGAGTGACCAAACCACTTTCAACCCTAATGTTGGAGAGAATCAAGACATCATAGCAAAGTTGCAGGAGGACAAACATATTGGGAAGATTGGTAAATGATGGATTGAGAGGCTCAAATCTAAAGGGCTATTAGTTATTGAGAAGCTGGGTAACACTCTAGTAAAGTTGGAGAAATAGAGAAGCTACATTGAAAAGAATTTGTAGACTCTCACATCGGAGAGGGTAAAGTGTCAAGAATGCATAGTCATGCTGCATGTAGTATTTAAAATGAAGACTAACGAGGCAATAAAGGCTGGGATCCTACATAAAGGAGATGAGCCTCTAATTGAGTGGCTTCAAAGCATGGAGTATAAGACCGAGATGATCATTCAAGCCGAAGGAGGATTGTAATAGATAGATGTTAAAGTCAAAGAAGAGCAGAGAAAAGATTTTAAAATCCTTCAGGGTCTTCACACAGAGTCACAAACAAGCGGTCAAGTAAAATAGATGATCAAAGTGACCACCATGCAAAAATCCTTGTCTGACTATGTGGATAAGTTGGAGGAACATTCTTCTTCTCACTTAGATAAGGTGCCAGAACTCCAACAGTTGAGTGGGTGCATCTATAAATCTATGGAAGAGTTGAAGGATCAGGTAGATGCAGTTAAGAGCCTGACCAAAGATCATTCTAGGTGGCTCATCAGATATACCAATGTCCATATCAATAGACATGAAGAGATATTTCTGGTCATCATAGCTGTCATTGCTTATAGGGAAAAATAGATAAAGGGAAGAAAATGGAAACATAATTATTCCCTCTTGTATTAATTTTGATAGAGCTTGTAACGGATAAACATTTGTTTATCATTTTTGGCTAGGGAAGTTGAACCGTTTTGGTTACCCCCTTTTTGTCACGGTCCAACTCTAGGATCTATATGTACTCTTTTGAAAATCAATACAAAGGTCGGCTAAATTTTGGTGTGAAGAAATTCATATTTGCTGAGTCAAATTCATTTATGTCTGTATGCCAATACTTTAACTGTTCCATTGCATTTATATTTTTGTCAATTTGAACATTTCTTTAAATTGGATTTACAGTTTAAGATTGAACTAAAGTTCTATATTATGATTTGATATTGTTAATTGAGGGGAAATTTGGGTGTTGTCCATAGATTCTGAGAAATGCTCTTATAAAATAGATTGATTCATTATCACTGAGTTATCATTGATATTTAGTTCTTCATTTGTATTTTCATTATCAGTACTTGCATTTCCAATTTAAGGATCTTATATGATTTATAAATTCTTGAAATTTGGATAGATAGAAAGTTAAATCTACTTGCCTGAGCTAGTTCCTATCTAGGCCTAGTTCAGATTTCCTCTTCTATTCTCAGGTTAAGAACAAACCCATTTAGATTAGGGAAGAACAAAATTCATTGAAGATTAATCACTTAAGGGAGTTGTACCTTAAAATTCAGAGGGAAATTAGTTATTGAGTTACATTTCCCAACTATTGTATTCTATTGTTTCTTAAATATTTGGGTATTTTAGAGTTAAATTAAAAAAGAATAGTTTGTTTACCAACATATTTTTAGCAACTCTGGTGGGGAGGTGAACAATCGCTAGACTAGAATTGATATAATGACAAATGATGGTGCTTCCTCATGAAAATTTGATTCCTGTACTTCAGCCAAACCTTGGATTCCAAGACGATCAAGAGGATCTCATCTCCTCACTATATACTTTTGTCTTGAGACACAGACGAAATACTGAGCATTATAGAAATTCTATTCAAGTGCTCAAACAAGAAGAAGTGAGAGAAGAAGTGCTTGAACAAGCGATTTAAAGGAGGAATTTGAAAAGAGCACAATGCTTTGAAGAGCATGAGGATATATTACCAAATTAAGTGGAAATCCTAGAGCCTAAAAGATTTCTAAGAAGCATAAGGAAAGAAGGTGGTAGAGACTTAGTCTTTGAGAGACTTGTAGAGATTGATTTTTCCCTACTTGAAGTACCTCGCAAGAGGGACAAAAATACCAAAAGAAAAAGTAGGCCTCCTTCACCTCCCAAACAATCATGCCTTATATCTACCACCTGTCAAGTGCTAACCTTGCATGGAGTAGTTTCTCCTCCTATTGTAAACCTAAAACCTTATCTACCTCAGGCAGTTATGGTAGTTCCTTGGGCTACCACAATTGGTCCCTTATAGTTAGCAACATATAACCCACTACCCTCGAGGTCAAGGAAGAATCTGCCCAAGTTCTGCAGGGATGGAACAATATCTATAGATGAACACATTGCTTCTTTCTTTGTAGCCATCAATATATTAGTAGTATGAGAAGATGTTGTTGTCAGATTATTTGTTCAGACTCTCATGGAAGGTGCATAAGATTGGTTTTATCATTTTCCAGTCTGTTCTATTACAGATTAGGCTTCCATGAGAGTAGCTTTTGAAAGGAGGTTTAAAACTGTTCAAGATGAACATGCCCTATTAACACAGTTGACTTCAATAAAAAAAGAGCCTTCAATAAGCATGAGAGATTTTTTTGCTAAATTTAACAAGCTAGTTAAACGTATCCGAGTAGCTATGCCTCCTGATATTAGTTATGATTTGAGAAGGAAAAACCCAGCCAATTTGGACCTTGCCCAAAGGACTACGGTGGAATTCGAATATCACATGATCTCAGAGGGAAAAAGGAAATGAGAGATACAAACTCAGGATAGTACTAGCAACACCACATCATCAAATGAGATGATCTAGAAATTGTCTAATGAGTTTATTTGTTTCAAAAGACAACTTCCAATATTTAGCAATCCTTACTAGAGGAATTTGCAACATCATCCTAGGAGAAATAGTGATGCAAGGAATACTGATGGGAAAAGATTACAATTGACTGCTCTTGTATAAAGGATGGCCATAGAAGCTCCTCCCAAAAAGGGAAACATTTGTGATTTTCACCTGACAACAGATCACGATGGAGAAAGTTGCCCTGATGTAGCCCATGCCTGGAAAATGCATCAAATAGATGAATGGAATGCTGGAGTATCTGGCGCCAAATTAGATTCATGCTCACATGGTGACTCTGAAAACTTATTTTTTGAGTATGTATCAGATTCAGAATGAGATGCATCATGTTATGCTACTATAGATGGGACATCTTATGCAGTATTGACCCAGAATCAGAAAGATAAAGTCCTTGTTTCCACACCTTTGTCAAAATGTAATGAGGCATCTACTTTGTACTCTAAAGATGCCAACCAAGGAGTGAAAACTTTTCAAGCTGGTAAGGAACAAAATTCTTTTGATATTATTCAATTCTACAAAGATTCTCGAATTTAGATTTCTCCCATAGACTATCTTAAGTATAATCATGTAGAATTGCAAAAATTAGTGGAATTTTGTAAAGGAGAGGCCCAAGATTTAAATCAAAATATTATAGCTTTAGTAGCCTATGAATGGAATGCTACAATATTTGGTGCCAAATTAGATTCGTGCTCACATGGTGACTCTGAAAACTTATTTTTTGAGTACGTATCAAATTTAGAACAAGATGTGTCATGTTATGCTACTATAGATGGGACATCTTATGCAGTACTGACCTGGAATTAGAAAGATAAAGTCCTTGTTTCCACACCTTTGTCAAAAGGTAATGAGGCGTCTACTTCTTACTCTAAAGATGCCAACGAAGGACTGAAAACTTTTCAAACTGGTAAGGAACAAAATTCTTTTGATATTATTCAATTCTGCAAAGATTCTATAATGCATATTTCTCCCATAGAATATCTTAAGTCTAATCCTATTGAATTGCAAAAATTAGTGGACTTTTGAAAAGGAGAGGCCCAAGATTTAAATCAAAATGTTATAGCTTTAGTAGATGAAGACTCTATTTTGGTGGGTCTATTTGAACAAGGAGAGTCATCAATTTTGGCTACTTCCCCTTGGCGAAATCCTAACCCTTTCCATGTGTCATTGTTTATAAGTGGTTGCAAGTTGAGTAATTGCATAATATACTCTAGTGCGTCAAATAATGTGATGCCATCAACTGTAGCTAAATATTTTGGTCTCACTCTGACCAAGGCCCATGGTAGATGCTACTCCATGGATGCTAGAGAGTTTCCTTTGATTGGACAAATCAAATATGCCCAAGTGGTTTTAGAAGCACACCCAAAGAAGAGAATGTTGCTAACTATATTGGTTGTTGATATACCTAGTAGTTATGGCTTGTTGTTAAGAAGTTTTGATGGATATCTAGGAGGAGAAATAAAGCTAGATTGGTCTCATTCTTTGATCGCAGTGGGTAACAAAAAGATAAAATTGGTTCCTGAAGAGAAATCAAAGTTCACAGTACTAAAATCTAATGACCCTAAAGCCCAAATTTTGTACCAGGAATTGGAGTTTGCTAACTACATGTTATTCATAGACAATCATGAACAAGAAGCCGAACCTAGAGAAAAGAAAGATCAGCCTTCCGCTGAAGAAATGTCACCACAAATTTGGACTTTGGAGTTTGATGGTAGTTGTGCATTGTCAAGATCTAGTGTAGGTGTAGTCTCGATATCGCCAAATGGAGAATTTGAGCCCATGGATAACAAATTGGAGTTTGGGAACACCAATAACATAGAGGAGTATGAAGCCCTGCTTCTAGGAATTATTTATACAAAAGAGAGAGGTGTGAAGATCCTAAGGGCTCGAGGTGATGCTGAGTTAATTGTCTGCCAAGTTAAAAATCAATACTCTGTGAAGAATCATAGATTAAAAAACTAGAGGAATAGGCTATGGGATGAAATTGAAGCCTTAGACACATTATTCATTGAATCTATGCCAAGAGAGTTGAAATCTAAGGTGGACTCCTTACCAGTATCAGCCTCATTGCTCCTCCCTCATCGAGATTTTAAAGATAAGAAATATCAATTAGAAGTGGTCTATAGACCATTTATACCTGAAAATGTAGAAGATTGGCAAGTGTTCAAAGATGATCAGAATCAACATCTCTTTTTAGAGTGGCAGTGACTTTCATAAAGATGTGCTTGGTAGTCATAAAGAAGATTATCAAACCAATCAGAAGAGAGATAAGTCAGGTATCATTCAATTGCAAGGTAATATTATCCCTCATCATTTGGTTACACTTGAAAATATTTTCAATAGGCATGATACCTTTGTTTAAAAAAGAGGATCAAGAGGGGTCCTACCACTAGTGAGTATGAAGGAATAAACATTGGAAGTGAGAAAGACCTGAAGATGATAAACATTAGGAAATGTTGTACCGAGGGAGAAAGGGAAGAGGCCAGAAAAATATTCCTTGAGTACCAGGACATCTTCGCATGGAGTTATGAAGATTTAAAAAGCTTCATGGAAAAAAAATTCAAACATAAAATTCCTCTGAAGCTCGACACTGTTCCATTCTGACAGAAAAAAAGAATTATAATCCCAAAGTTGTAGATGCAATTTTTAGGGAAGTTGATAAAATATTGAAGGCTAAGATCCTATATCCTATTCATCATTCAACCTAGATAGAAAATATAGTGCCCGTGATAAAGAAAAATTGAAAAATAAGGGTCTATGTGGACTTTACAAATCTTAACCAGTCTTCCTTGAAAGATAATTACGCTCTTCCTAACATGGACCACATGTTGCAGACCGTGGCCAGAGCTGAAATGATGTCCATGCTGGATAGCTTCTCAGGGTGCAACCATATAGAGGTGGAGAAAGAAGACACCCTTCAGTACTCCATGGGGTACTTTTGCTTACTGTAGAATGCCATTTGGGTTAGTCAATGCTTGAGTTACATTTCAGAGAGGTATGGATCTTTCATTTTGTGATATGAAGAATAAAATAATTGGTATGTATCTCGATGATCTTACGGTGTTTTATAGAAAAAAGATAGATCACATTAAGGATTTGAGGAAAGTGTTGCAGAGGTGTAGAGAAGATGGGATTTCTTTAAATCCCAAGAAGTCAGTTTCCTGTGTGATCGAAGTGAAATTACTGGGACACATCATTTCTCAAGAAGGTATAAGAATCAATCCAGAAACGGCTAGAGAAATCCAACAATTGAGCTTACATGTGAATAAGACTGGAGTAAAATCATTCTTTGGTCTGGTGAATTTTCTCAGAATGTTTTTCCCAGATTTTTCAAAAATTACCAAATGCATAGTGGATATGATGAAAGGAAATGTGAATTTTAAATGGAATGATCCCAGCAAACAAGCCTTCAAAAATATTAAGATTTCCATAGCCAAAGCCCTTGTATTGTGTCACCTAAATTACAAGGAAGATCTCATAATTTATTGTTACTCCTCTGAGCACACTTTGTCAGCCATTCTTATGAAACAAAATGAGGAAGGAGTTCAAGCCCCTATTGCCTTTATGAGCACACCTCTAAAAGATCATGAGTTGAAATACTATCATACTAAGAAACATGCTTTCATAGTAGTAAAGGCTTTAAAAAATTTCATATTCTATATCTTACACTCTCACTCCATTGTATATGTGCCTCACATTATAGTAAAAAGTGTATTAACTCAACAAGATGTGTGATGTAATAATAGAGGAGCATGGGTAGCTAAGACTAAATAATATGATATAGAAATTAAACCCACCAAGTTGGTGAGAGGGAACACACTGTGTAAAGAAATAGTGGAAAATCAAGTAGATGAAGATCCTAAAGAAACACAATTGGTTTTGGTAGTAAGTATGCAAGACCCCTATTTTGAAAACATTGTATATTTCCTGGTGTATGGTGTGTGCCTCAAAGGGTTGACCCCAAAGAAAAAGAGAGATTTAAAAGTGAAAGCCTCTAAATATGTTATTTGGGAAGATAGGTTGTATAAAAGGTCGATAGATGGGACCTTCCTCCGATGTGTAGAAAAACAACAACAAGAAAAATTGTTGAATGTGTTCCATGATGAAGCCTGTGGGGGACACTTCTCTTCATCAGTGACTACGTTGAAGATATTGAGATAGTGCTATTATTGGCATGGAATGTTCAAAGATGCATATCATTGGGTAGAAAGATGTGAGAAGTGAAAAATGTTTACTGGAAAGCCTTAGTTAGCAGCTCTTACCCTTAGAATAGTGATCATTGAAGGTCCTTTCTAGCAGTGGGGTCTCGATTTTATTGGTCCTATAAATCCCACATTCAGTGTGAGCCATACCTATATAATCACTGTAATAGACTACTTCACGAAATGGGTGGAGGCAAAATCAACTAAGAGAATTACATCTGAAGTAGTATGTGAGTTTATTAAAGAAAACATCCTGGTAAGGTTTGGGGTACCTATCAAGTTGGTAATGGATAATGCCGCATATTTATCTTCTTGGGAAATTCTTGAATTTTTTTATAAATATGGCATTATAGTCAGTCACTCATCCAACTATTTCCCACAAGGAAAGGGTCAGGCATAATATAGCAACAAGAACTTGGTAAACATCATGAAGAAACTTGTGGAAGATAATCAAAGAACCTAGAATAATAAAATCAATGAATCACTATGGGTAGATAGAGTGACCCCCAAAAGAGCTATTCATTTTCCCCCCTTTGATTTGGACTATGGAATATAGGCCAGTCTTCCATTGCCATTAGAATTGAAAACTTGTAAATTAAGGACAGCAGTAGAAGATGACATAAATAAAGACGATCTAGAAAAGATGATCCTATATTTAAAAAAGATTGAAGAAGAAAGAGAGAAGATGATAGACCACATCACACAAAATCAAATGCATGTGAAGAATTTGTTTGACAAAAGGAGCAGGCCTCAGAAATTTATGGAAGGAGATATGGTACTGCTATGGGACAAATGGAGGGCACTGAAAGGTATGCATGGAAAATTTGAAACACTATGGAAAGGGCCTTTCAAGATCCATTAGGCGTTTGAGAATAATTATTTTAAATTAGCTTATCTAAATGAAAAAGCGCCTTCCATGACATATAATCGTTAGGACTTGAAGTTGTACCAGACTTGAATCTAAAACTGGTAACCCCTATATTGTATTATAGTTACGTTTAATTCCTATTTTTTCTTTCCCTAGTTAGGTTTTCTTTCCCCATTTTCTTTTCGTGTTTTGCTTTAGTTTTTTTGTCAACCACCTTTTTATTGAGCTTTGCAAAACCAGAGACTTGAGTTCCTTGCTTGGACATGTAATTTCCTAAGTCCCCAGACAAAGCCAACTGTTGCCCCATTTTTTTTTTGCATACCTTTAGAGAAAAGTGGATGTTCAGTGTCTGGTAGTGGTCTTGAACACATTGTTCAAGTCATGATTCTAAGTCTAGTTTTTCCCTTTAGGGTAGGGAAACCTTTATCAAATTTTCCTAAATTGCCTTCTCCTTTGTAAGCCAGGGGGTTGTCATTCAGAATCATGTCATATTGGGTAGGTTAAACTCCCAAATCTGATAAAGGTCACGATTCGGAGGTTCTTAGCACTGATCATATGTGATTTTGAAATCTTTAGCTCTGATACCTCATTTTGTCTCATAAAAAAAAAAATGGTTTTGGGCTTCTCCTTGGTAGAAAATCACCTGTAGAGTGTGTTTCCCATGGTGGGCAATTCGAAAAGTCTCAACAGTTAGTAGAAGTTGGAAATAGATAATTGAAGGTTAGAAAGGCTGTTGCATTGAACATGAATCCCATCGGGTCAGAAGAATGATCAAATGATAAAGAATCTAAGAGGGAAATCTCAATGGTGGAAAAGCATAAAATGGCTTCTCCGCTACCTCAATAGGTGATTTCTAACCTGTAAGATGCATTTTCCGCAAGATTACCACATGCAATATTTGTAAAGAAAAATCAACCTATGAGAGGATTCAAGGTAGAAATAAGGTATATAAAATCATAACATACGATTTTAGTATTGTAACAAGTCATAATTCATGGCGGATTTCTGAATAAGGAGTGCTCCAACAGTGTTTCTCCACCCAGAGGAGAAGCAAAAAAGTAATTATCCGCTGCCTCCAAAAAGTTACTGCTACAGTTGTATAAAGTGAAAAGATGTTTCCTAACGGCCCATAGAGGTAAATTAATTAATTCAAATAAAGTCATTTTGTTTCTTAATGGAATTTTCCTTAAATTCTTAATTCTTTTCATTCATGTGGCGCAGGAAGTTGACCATTAACGGTAAGAAGTTGGAAGCTATAAAATTAGTGAAATGTTTCAAATAGGTTACTATATGTTTGATGAATTGTCTTAATTGAAAACTCTGGCAATAATTATTCTTTGCTTTCAATTTTTCAGAGATAGATCCCTAAGTTCTGATTCAAATCCATCAAAGCATGGCAACCAAATTTATAGGGTTTGATGGGATGAACAACATTACTTCTAACTAGCATAAAATCACAGATACCTCTTTGAGATTCTTTGATATGCAAATCTTTCACAATAGGCTGAATGCTGAGAGGATACATCCCATTACTGAGAAGCTAAAGGAGAGCAAGTTGCTTGAAGCCCGTTAGCTTCCCTATTGCAATTCAAGCTATAGAGCTTGTTAGAGAATGCATAGCTCTCTATAACCCAGACACTAAGAAAATTCCCTTGCTCGATGATATGGTGCTGCTATTTATTGACCGTGACTCCATCTAGGACACCCTTTGTATGCTAGATCAAGAGGAATACACAAAGATTACATATAGTCAGGCGGTTACTGAATATGGAGTGAAGAAGGCCATGTGGAAGAAAGAGATAATGAATACATTGTTCCAGGAGTTGAGGAGCACCAAGGGAAAGTTTCCCAAAACACTATATGACACAAACCTGAAGCCAAAGGTTGTGGATATCCTGGTATTGATTCATAGGATGAGAGGTGAGAGTGATGCACTAAATTTTTATAAGCACCATTTCTTCCTAGTTCAGGTGATTTTCTCTCAACACCATTTTATTGATTGGGCCCTCATGATAAGTGAAAATCTCTCAAGTGCCCTAAATAGAGCTAAACATTAGAATGAGTTATATATGTCCTTGGTTCTATTATATATCTTATCTACAATTCACCTTTGGCCAGGACTTTCTAGGCCAGAAGAGTTCCCAGAAGATGTTAACAGCTATGAGTTCTTTCTCTGTCTGTAATTACATAAGAGTTATATTGAATATCTCAAAGTTAATGATGCATTTACAATGATACTATGAAAGGATTTACAAGCTAGCCTAGAAATGAGATTTTCTCTAGAAGCCATGGCATTCATAAATAGATTCAGAGCTTATTTGATCCAGTTTGCAAATTTATCATACATTCACCTTTTAGGATTCCATGATTTCCCTCTGAAGTTGCCCAGGTACCCCGATGACATGATCGTGTTGGTTGAAGTGATGAGACAAGCAGTCCAGGTGAACCTAATCTATGCGAGCACTCAGAAGAAAGGCTACAATTTCCCAATGACCATTGGAGCCTACAGTTGTGCATCCTAGTCCAATGCAAAGAATGTTTTGAAAGCATTCTCAAAGAAGTTTCAATTGGAAATATATGATGTTCTGAGGCCACAGTATGATCCTATGAAGTATGCACAAGATTGTTTGCATATGGGTCATAATATTCATCACATTGATGATATAGATGACTATTGGACCAACTGTAAAGATGATCTAGAAAGAAGAGATCAATTTTATGCCAGATTAACTATTGAACAAATCAAAAGGTTCAAAGTTAATATCGTAGTTGAAGGCATAGAAGATGATGGCCAACATATGTATTATGATACATACATAGAGAAGATCAAGCCCCTTCCCATAAGCTCTAAACCCATGCTAGGTCAAGCTATTGATGAATTAGAGACCTTGATGGGTGGGATTTATAGAAGGACAAAACAATGGGTTGAATGGACGGCGGGAAAGAGAAGAGGTCAGAAAGGAGGCCCCATCTCGACAAAATCCAAAAAAAGAGACAAGGATTACTCATGCATCATCTTCATAAACTATTCCAAATGTAGCCAAAGAATTAGTTCAACCAGCGGGCGGAGGTGATGAGCCTCCTCAAAAGATGATTTCGTTGGACAAGACTTGTGGAGATGGCTCAGCCCTTACCATTGGTTCCACAGAAGAAGCAGTCTCTACAAAATAGGTCAAGTCTACAACTGAACTTGTTAAGAATATAGAAATAGAGAAACTAGCCAAATTCAGCACTATGGGCACATAAGGTGATACCTCTACCCAAGATACTCCAAGGTGAGGGTCTCCTATCATAGTAGAAGTGGGCGAGGATAGCTCTGGCACCATAGCCATAGAATTGAATGAAGTGGCTGGAAGGAAAGAAAAGGTTGCTCAATTTACTAAAATGGTTTCCTCTTCCCCTACCTCAGTGAATCCGCTTGAATCTAGGCCTAAACCTACTCCTCCAGTCATGAGGAAGCTATTCATAGAGGAATTGGTCTTTGCTACCAAAGTAACTAGCACAAAGTCTTGGATAGAGAAAAATTTAGAGCACAAGAGGAAGAGGATAGAAGAAGGATCTCCCAACAAGGATACTCTCTCATGAGCCCTATAGTCCAATGCTACCATGAGCAAGGTGAAAAATAAAAGACTCTATCTACATTAGGCCGAGACCCAGAAATAGGTCACTTCACCATGGAGGTAGCGAAGCCTACAAAAGAAGGCAGGATTGAGGATTTGAACACTGCTAACTTTTAGCTATAATCATTTGATATGGGACTGGCTCGCCATGATACTAAGGTGGATAGGTGGAAATCCACCAACATTTTAATTGAAGAAGAGCTCAAGAAACTCAAGACTACTAAGGTCCAAGTTAAAGAAGAGGTCGCTGAACTAACTAATTTTATCAGACAGCTAGTTACTCCAGTTGCCAACATTCCAAGCTACCAAACCACTTTTGACCCCAATGCTACAGAAAATCAAGCCACCATAGCTAAGTTGCAGGGAGACAAAAATTTTGGGTAGATTGGTAAACAATGGATTGAGAGGATAAAATTTGAAGGGCTAGTATTTATTGAGCAGCTAGGTAACACTCTACTAAAGTTGGAGAAAGACATAAGATACATTGAAAAGAATTTGCAGACTCTCACATCGGAGAGGGTAAAGTGTCAAGAATGCATAGTAATGCTGCATGTCGTAGTTAAAATGAAGACTAAGGAGGCAATAAAGGTCGGGAACTTGCAAAAAAGAGATGAGCCTCTGATTGAGTGGCTTCAAAGCTGGGATTTTAAGACTAAGATGATCATTCAAGCTGAAAGAGGACTGCAACAAACATATGTTAAAATCAAAGAAGAGTAGAGAAAAAAATTTAAACTCTTTCAGGATCTTCACACAGAGTTACAAACAAGACGTCAAGGAAAAGAGATGATCAGAGTGACCACCATGTAGAAATCCTTCTCTGACTATGTGGATAAGCTAGCAGAATAGTCTTCTTCTCACTTGGATAAGGTGTCAGAACTCCAACAGTTGAGTGGGTGCATCTATAAAGATATGGAAGAGTTGAAGGATTGGGTATATGTAGTTAAGAGCCTGAACAAAGATCATTCGAGGTGGCTCATCAGATATACCAATGTCCATATCAATAGACATGAAGAGATAATTCCAGTCATCACATTTGTCACCGCCTATAGGGAAAAAATAGATAAAGGGAAGAAAATGGAAATATAAATATTCCCTCTTGTATTAATTTTGATAGAGCTTGTAACGACTAAACATTTGTTTATCATTTCTGGTTAGGGAAGTTGAACCATTTTAGTTACCCCATTTTTGTAATAGTCCAACTCTAGGATCTATATGTACTCTTTTTGATGACATGTAACTGATTAAATGATTGACTATATTAAGTTGAAGATGGTGCAAGACATTAAATCAATTAATGGTTTGTATTGTCATTGATGTCAACTTGATATCATCTATATAATCATGCCAAAGACTGCAGAGAACCAATGGAATAAAGGTTATGCTTTCAACAATGAATAAAAGTCTATTATTCACTAAGTGACAAACTACACCGACGCAGTGCACACCATTGGTAAATACAAAAATTAAAGTCACAGTGATGCTTGACAAGAAGAAGACAGTATTGCCCGATGAAGAAGAATCGCATGATACTCGATGAGGTAAAAATAGTGTTGCCCGATGGACGGAGATCCTGAAGCTAACTGAAGCGACACTGACAGAACTGGTAGTTGTCACCAGTGACGAACTACAGAATTGACCAATGGAATAGAGAGATCAGAAAATGAAAAAATATCTAGCTGGCAGAGCTAAATGATAGACTTAACTAGTTGTTTTATTTTTTTCATTCGACAAAAGTTAAGTGATTTGTATAGTTGGCAAGAAGATAACTATGAGATAAATCCAGAGTTAAAGCCATAAATCAATTTGGTTGGATTGTTTTTCACGCCAAGAATCAAGAATCAAGAACCTAGAATTAAGGAAAATCATGTCTATTTAAGAGACAAGAATAATTCATTCTTAAGGGTGGTCAATACGTAATCAGATACACAGGGGAGTGAAATGATAGAAGATGCTGAAGAGAAAGTCATGAAGAATTAACTTCATGCAGTCCTGATCAATCAAGCTAAGGGAGAGCTAAAGGATTCTGCAGACACCGAAAAATAGAAAAACACAGCATCATAGAGAAGAAAGAGTTAAGTACAAAGGAATTGAATTGATACATTGATCAAAAAGATATTGTAAGTAAATAGATCTGAAAATCTACAATTCAGTTGCATTAGAAACATGTCACTTTGTTTCAGTTTAACCATTGAAGCATTAAGTCTCTTAATAGAGCAGGACTTAAAAGTCTTTTGTAATTGATGTATATCCTAACAGATTACCAGAAGGTTGACTCATGATAGTAGCACCGGTCTTACCTAAAGCCTATTGATAGTCTAAGAAGGAGGTTGATTCAAGGATGGTAGTAAGATTTTGCATAAAGCCTATTGATAGTTATGAGACTGATTCAAGGATGGTAGTGTAGATGCCAGATACTTAGTGACAACCTATGTATTGAAAATCCTCTAACAAAGTCACACTTAATAGTGTGTTTGTAACCTTTAACAAGGTTGGCTCCTAACAGGGCTCACTTCAAAAGAGTGAAAATTTGGGGTACTGGTCCCAGTGGTTTTTTCCCTTAATAGGGTTTCCACATTAAAATCCTTGTGTTATGTGTGTATGGTTAATTACTTTAGTGTTTTACATTCTACATATGTATTTATGGATTGACTGGTATACTCTGCATATTTACTGAGTATCGGTAAATATAGTTTACTACTTA
>MU223317.1:4435673-4473851 GCA_018584345.1 Thuja plicata | reverse complement strand
GAAGGTTTCAAGACCTAAGTGAAAGATCACAAGATGAATAGATGAGATGTGCCCAAGTTGAACAAGGACAACTTTGCTTCATGGAAAAGTAGGATAAAGCTTCACTTATCAGGTATTGGCAATGATAAATTACTCAATACTTAGAAACTGAATATTTGTTTCCTATAGGACTATTGATAGTGGATCAATTGAGAGTAAAGCATGAACATAACTGCATGGTTATAGAGCTTTCAGCCTCACTCTCTGATGTTGAATTTGAAGATGTCAAAGATTGCAAAAATACAAAGACAATGTGGGACAAGTTGAAACTTGTACATGGTGGTGATGCAAATGTTCTGAGAGCCAAGGTAGAAAGCCTTAGAGGAAATTTTGATGATCTTAGAATGAAAGAAGGTGAAAACATCACACAGTACAGCACAAGAATAAAGGAATTATTCAATGCTATACGAGGTGTTGGAGGTACACTTGAAGAGGAGACAGTGGTAAGTAAAATCCTAAGAACCTTATTGCCTGTATATGCTATTAGAGTCTCTGTTATTCAAGAAATGAGAGTAGTAGAAAATAATATAGTCACTCTTGATAGCCTGATTGGTAGAATAATTTCATTTGAAATGAATAAATTTGATAATAGTGTCTCACCAAACTTAGAGTCTGCATTCAAGTCTTCTGTGAGAATAAACAAATCTAGTCAGAGACATTTATCTAGAAGATACAATGAAAGAAAAATTGAAGAAGAAGATCTAGATGAAATTAAAGCACTCATGTTAAGAAGAATGCTAAGAGGAAAAGGTAGATACAAAGGTAAGTTACCACTTGTATGTTTTAATTGTAAAGAGACTGGACACTTTGCTGCAAGATGTCCTAAGAGAAAAGATGATAGAAGTGATAACAGATCTTTTGAGAAGAAATCTGATAGAGGTGATAACAAAGATTATAGAGGTTACCGACGATCAGAAAGAAGTGATACCCAAGATTACAAGGACAAAGGAAAAAAGGCTAGCTATCTAGCTTCTTAAAAAGTTGAAGATAATGACATAGAACCAAATGATGATGTTGAGATAGTGTTTGTAGCTATGAAGGATGATTCAGATGAAGATGAAAGGTATGAAGAAAATGCACTCATATCTAAGATAAGAAAAAATGATATCTGGATTATAGATAGTGGCTGCACTCACCATATGACCAGTGACAAAGAAAATTTTGATACTTTTGAATACTATAAAGGTGGTATAGTAAGAATGGGAAATGATTCTCCTTGTCAAATCGAAGGTAAAGGAACAGTAATGCTGAATAACCTGATTAAATGTGAAAATGCTTACTGGGTAAAAGGATTGAATTATAATCTATTGAGTGTTTCTCAGCTAAATAATTCAGGTCATAAAGTAGCATTTGAGAACAAGAAGGCAAAGATCTTAAATGAATCAGGAACACTGATTGGTACCGGTGAACAGACCAAAGGTAATTTATTCTATCTAAATGATACTAACCTCACTTTCTTGATGACTAGAAATGAAGACATATGGCTGTGGCACAAAAGGTTGTGTCATGTGAACTTTGACAACATGATGAAGGTAAGAAGGAAAAGAAGTGTAAGAGGCTTACCGACAATGACAAAGCCAGACAACATCATGTGCAAGAATTGTCAAAAAGGTAAAATGACAAAGTCTAGTTTCAAAAGCAAAACCCATACATCTGATGGTATTCTAGAATTAGTCCATACTAATTTATGTGGACCTATGAGGACAAAGAGCTATTATGGAGATAGATATTTTATTCTCTTTGTTCATGATTACTCTAGAATGATGACAGTCATGTTTTTAAAATAAAAATATGAAGCATTCAAGATGTTCAAATGGTATAAGGCTATGGTAGAAAAACAAAGTGGTAAGGATGTAAAATGTTTGAGATCAGATAGAGGAGGATAATTTATATCAGGTGAGTTCACTAATTTCTGTAATGAGAATGGTATAAAAAGACAAGTTTTTGCACCAATAACACCACAACAAAATGGGATTGCTGAGAGAAGGAATAAATCAATAGTTGATTATGCAAGAACACTGATGATAGAGAAGGACATCACTCAGATCTTCTAGAGGGAAGCTATTAGCACTGTTGTCTACACACTTAACAAAGTACAATTAAGAAAGGACTCAAAGAAGACTCCTTATGAGCTATGGTATGGTAAAACACCCAATGTAAGTTACTTAAAAAATTTTGGTAGTAAATGTTATGTCTTAAAAGATCAAAGAAATGGAAAAATCGATGCCAAAACTGATGAAGGTATTTTTCTGGGGTATTCTACCAAAAGAAAAGTTTTTAAATGTCTAATCAAGGCTTCAAACAAAATAGTTGAAAGTGCAAATTTAAAGATTGATGAATTTGTAGAAAAGAATGAGCTGGAAAGCACAAAAGAACCTAAAGACTACAATAAATTTGTATACTGTGAAGGACCCACAACTCTACCTAAGCAACAGTGCATAAATCAAGAACAATAGAATGTTGCAACCGACGGTTAGAATGTTGTTACCGACGGTCAATATAATGATCAAGATAATGTGCAAGGTAATGAAGATCAAGCTAATATGAAAAGAGTTGTACCTTTAATTGTAAGATATGTAAGAAGGAACCATCTAGAGGACCACATCATAGGAGATAAGAAAGTTGGTACAAGAACAAGGAGTAAGTCCTTAAACTCAAATTGCTTAATTTGTGAGTTTGAAGCAAAGTCTGTCAATGCTACACTAGATAATGAAGAATGGATAAGTGCTATGAATGATGAGATTGAACAAATTGAAAAGAACAAGACATGGTCACTTGTACCAAGACCAGATGACAAGAATGTTCATCGGTACAAAATGGATATTCAGGAACAAAATAAATGAGAATGGAGAAGTCACAAGGAAAAAATAAAGACTAGTATGCAAGGCGTATGCACAATAGGAAGGTATAGACTATGGAGAAACCTTTGCACCCATTGATAGGCTAGAAGGAGTAAGATTTTACTTGCTTATGCTACATATAAAGGATTCAAAGTATATCAAATGGACGTCAAGTCAGCATTCCTAAATGGAATACTTGAAGAAGAGGTATACATTGAACAACCAAAAGGGTTTGTAGATCTAGACAAGAGGAACATCGTATGTAGACTTCAAAAAGCATTGTATGGATTAAAACAAGCTCCTAGAGCCTCGTATGAAAGACTTCATTCCTATCTAATAAGTATTGGATTCATAAGGACTAGTGAGAATAGAAATCTATATTTAAAAGAAGATACTAATGCTAACACTTTGATTGCTGAAATATTTGTTGATGACATCATTTTTGGAGGAAATGATATGCTATGCAGATCATTTGCTAATGAGATGAGAAAGGAATTTGAGATGTTTATGTTTGGAGAGATCAAGTTCTTTCTTGGTCTGCAGATCATTCAACAAAGTGAAGTTATTTTTATTACACAGTCCAAATACATCAAAGAGGTTCTAAAAATATTCAAAATGGAAGATTCCAAACCTGTTGGAACACCGATGGCTACTAGATGCGAATTAACAAAAGAAGACAAGACAACAGAGGTAAATCAGACTCTATACAGATCCATGATAGGAAAACTCATGTATGTTGTGCACACTAGACTAGATATTGCACATGCAGTAGGAATTGTTGCTAGATTTTCCACTAACCCCAGGGAATCACATATAACTGTTGTAAAAAGAATACTAAGATATTTGAAGAATACTGAAGAATTTGGCTTATGGTATAGAAGAGAAGGAAAATTTGAACTAAAAGTGTTTACCGATGCTGATTGGACTGGGAATCTTGATGACTGGAAGAGCACAACTGGAGGAGCATTTTTTTTGGGTGATAGACTTGTCACATGGATTAGAAAAAAGAAAGGATGCATCTCTCAGTCTACTATATAAGCATAATATGTTGTTGCTACTGCAAACTGTTCAAATATTGTACGGATCAAACAACTGCTGGAAGGTATGCATATGAAGATCAAAGAACCAGTAGTTATTTATTGTGATAACACCAGTGCCATAAATATTTCCAAGAGCCCAGTCATGCATGCAAAGACTAAACACATTTCCATCAAGTATCATTATTTGAGAGAACAAGTCCAAGAAAAAGAGGTGATGCTTGAATATGTGCAATCAAAAGAACAATTGGCTGATATATTCACCAAGCCACTGCCCAAGGATACATTTATGTACCTGAGAAAGAGAATAGGGGTCAAACCTATGTCTAAAAGTTAGTAAAAGGACTGAAGGCTGCACCAACCACATATTATCAGAATATCAATCATGTTTGATGCAAGCAGAAGCTAAACTTTAACGCTACATCTATATACAAAAAGGTATATATCAGAACCAAGCACTAATGCAGATTGTTATATTGATAATGGATAAGGGAAATTCAAGAAATATATTATGGAAAGAAGGAATTAGTTGACATAATGTCAGATATTTATACAGTATTTGTTTGGAATTGATTTCAAAGGGAGAGAATGTTTCCATATTATCATCAGAAACTATTCATTATCAGATTACTCCAAACAGGGAGAGATCATATCCAAAGGGAGAGTATTTGTATAAAATCTGCAAATACAAAGAAGTGACATCAAAGATGAAGAACATTCAAAGAGAAAATTGACACCAACAGAGGTCACAACACATCAAAAGTAGAAAAATGAAAGCTGCAAGAATAAAATCTAAGCTTACAGAGAGCTTACCGGCGGTCAGACACTTTATCGGTTATCAAAGCAAATTGTTTGGTAATTTGATGAATCTCAACAATTGTATTTCATATTGTATTAGAAATAGTATAGTGTGATAATATAGCATGTTTACATCAATTCCAAAGGGAGAGATTGATGACATGTAACTAATTAAATGATTGACTATATTAAGTTGAGGATGGTGCAAGGCATTAAATCAGTTAATGGTTTGTATTGTCATTGATGTCAACTTGATATCATCTATATAATCATGCCAAAGACTACAGAGAACCAATGGAATAAAGGTTATGCTTCCAGCAATGCATAAAATTATAGTATTCACTAAGTGACAAACTACACCGACAGAGTGCACACCATCAGTAAAGACAGCCATTAAAGTCACAGTGATGCCCGACGAGAAGAAGACAGTATTGCCTAATGAAGCAGAATCACATGATATCTGATGAGGTAAAAATATTGTTTCCTGATGGATGGAGATCTCGAAGCTAACTGAAGCGACACGGATGGAACTAGCAGTTGCCACCAGTGATGAACTATAGAATTGACCGACGAAATAGAGAGATAAAAAATTGACAAAATATCTAGCTGGCAGAGCTAAAGGATACACTTAACTAGTTGTTTTATTTGTTTTATTTTACTAGAGTTAAGTAAGTGATTTGTACAGTTGGCAAGAAGATAACTACGAGATAAATTAGGAGTTAAAGCCATAAATCAATTTGGCTGGTTTGTTTTTCACGCCAAGAATCAAGAATCAAGAACCTACAATTAAGGAAAATCATGTCTATTTAAGAGACAAGCATAATTAATTCTCAAGGGGGGTAAATACGCAATCAGATACATGGGAGAGTGAACTGATAGAAGATGCTAAAGAGAAACTGATAAAGAATTAACTTCATGCAGCCTTGATCAATCAAGCTAAGAGAGAGCTAAAGAATTTTACAGACACCGACAAATAGAAAAGCACATCATCACAAAGCACAAAGATTTAAGTACAAAGGAATTGAATTGATACATTGATTAGAAATATAGTAAGTAAATAGATCTGAAAATCTGCAATTCAGTTGCATTAGAAACAGGTCACTTTGTTTCAGTTTAACCATTGAAGCATTAAGTCTCTTAACAGAGCAGGACTTAGCAGTATTTTGTAATTGAGGTATATCCTAACATATTACCAAAAGGTTGACTAATGATAGTAGTACCAGTCTTACCTAAAGCCTATTGACAGTCTAAGAAGGAAGCTGATTCAAGGATGGTAGTAAGATTTTGCATAAAGCCTATTGACAGTCATGAGACTGATTCAAGGATGGTAACATAGATGCCAGATACTTAGTGATAGCCTATGTATTGAAAATCCTCTAACAAGGTCACACTTAACAGTGTGTTTGTAACCTTTAATAGGGTTGGCTCCTAACAGGGCTCACTTCAAAAGAGTGAAAATTTGGGGTACCAGTCGCAGTGGTTTTTTCCCTTAACAGGGTTTTCAAGTTTAAATCCTTGTGTTATGTGTGTATGGTTAATTACTTTAGTGTTTTTCATTCTACATATGCATTTATGGATTGACTAGTATACTCTGCATATTTACTGAGTATTGGTAAATACAGTTTACTGCTTATCAGTTATCAAGGAGAAACAAGACAGACAAGGTAAACTGACAGACAATTATTTGTTTCAAACATTTCAAAGGCATGCATCTTGTTGGGACTTAATAATTTGAGAAGTATTGATTGTTGGATTAAAGTTTAAATTGGATAAATTTTGGAGGCCACTGATTCACCCCCCCCCTCCCTCTCAGTTATTACTAACACTTTTGAAAATCAATACAAAGGACAACTAAATTTTTGTGTGAAGAACTTCCTTTTTGCTGAGTCAAATTCATTTATGTCTGTATGCCAATACTTTAATTGTTCCATTGCAATAGAATATTTGATCAGTGAGGATCAAGTATTCAAAGCAAGCGTAGAGATATAAATCAAAAAATTTATTTTCTTCTTAAAATAGGTCAATCCATTATTACTCTCTAACAATTGTAGCAGTGATCCAAATCTCTTAACAGAGTAGACTTAATAGTATTTTAAAAATCCTCACACAAGGTGTGATGGGGAGCTCACTCTCAAGATCACTCTTATTCCAATCAAGACCTCTCCTTATGCCTTCGTAGGGTTCCTATCACCACCCTAAGAAAAGGAGAAATCTATGATAGTCTATCTCCTTTTGAGTTCTCCACCAACTTCAAACTCCACTTATGTCCACCATTCTTCTATGCACCCAAAGGCTTATCCTAGACACTTTCTCTCCAAAATATCCTTCCCTATTGAAATAGGTTTCCTAACCATCCCTAGGTTATTTTCAACTAATCTTTACCTATTTAGATTTATCCCTCTATTAAGTTTCAAATGGGTCCTTAATTTTCAAGCTTTTAGGCCTTGTAGCCTTTTAGGCCTAATTATCCCTCCTACACACTATAATCTTGGACTTAATCAAAAAATACCTTAACACTCCTATGAAAAAACTATGGATTCTTTGGAGGACTATCCTAGGCTCTAGGATTTTCAAGGTCTTAGACCCCCACCTTGTCTGTACATAGGACTTTCAAGAAATCCCTACTTTTAAGGGTTTTGGGAACATGTACACCAGTCTATGTTCTTGGATTGAACTAGGTGATCTATTTAACTCCTATGATCATCCCCTTTCATCCTATTATTAGGGAATCTCTCCACTACATTCTCCCACCATTTATTGGGTTCACTCAATCCATTTAGCAAGCTTTCTTACTACTGTCTCATCCAAGCTCCTAACAAGAATACATGGAACTCATCTAGGGATTGGTGTTAAAAATACTTCCCCTACACAAAATGACTCCACAAGCTATATATACACTATACATGGAGTCCCCTACTTAAATCCAAGTGGCCATAAAGATTTTTCCATGAGAATTTAAGTGGGATGCATATTTACATAACTGGCTCAAAACAAGACAGTGTACCAGAAGAAAAGAAAGAATTTATAAAAGCTTAACTAGTAACACTAAACAACTAAACAAATTCCACAACAAGTATCTACATTCCAAAACAAAAGTTCTCATCAAACACTAAACCCTAATCACTCCTAACTCAAGACACACATAAAAAAAACTTTGGACTTCATATTTATTCCTTATTAACTCTGGTGGTTGGCTAAACAAAACTACAAGACAAAATGATTCAAAGATCCTTGCAAGAACTTAAGGTTCTCCTACACCATCCTCCCCCTACAACAAGAAAATCAAGGTACTTTAGGTGTGATGAACTCCCTACTTATTCCATACTTCTTGAAGTCATTCTCTACTTATATCCATATAGCCTCTAACTTATGTTTATGTTCCCACTTCACCAAGTGCTCCATGTAGTCTTTCTTCCTTGTTTTCTTCTTCACCATAGAATCCAGAATCCTTTCCACTTGTGGCTTAAGTTGAATAGGTACTCTGAATCCTTCCACATCCTTAGCTACCTCTGTACTATACTCTTCTTCACCTATCTCTAGTCCTTTTTATGTAATCAAATCCTTCACATTGAAAATGGGGGAAATAAACATATCCTATGGTAGATCTATCTTGTAGGCATTGGGTCTATACTTAACCAATACCCTACAAGATTCAATTCTCTTCATTTGTAGTTTTCCTTGTATTCCCTACTATAACCTAGCCTTATTCAAGTACACAATTACCGAGTATCCTACCTGAAATTATAGGTCCCTTCTTCCTTCATCTTTCTTATCCTTCAATTTTGGATTGGCCTCCATTATAGTCTTCTTCACTTGTTCATGGACTTCTCTCATTAACTATGAAAATTCATATGCATGTGCACTGATTCCATCATATCCATTTAACTCTCTGAGCTCCATTACACCCCTTGGATGTATGCCATATACAATCTCAAATGGACTCTTACCAGTAGTCCTATTTGTGCTATCATTGTAGGCAAATTCTTCCTGTGGAATAACTTTTCCCCATCCTTGCTCATACTCTTTTGTCAAACATGTTAGCAAGTTGCCAAGAACCCTATTGATCACTTCTGTCTGACCATCCATTTGAGGATGATATGCAGATCCATGAGACAAGTTAGTTCCTAGTCTTCTCCATAGGGTCTTCCAAAAGTTCCCCATAAACTTCACATCTCTGTCTGCAACAATACTTATTGGTAAGCCATGTATCCTAACTATCTCCTTGAAGAAAAGGTGGGCAATATGACTTGCATCATGAGTTATCTTACATGGGATGAAATGATTGATTTTACTAAATCTGTCTGCAACCATAAATACATTGTCTAAACAAGTTGGAATCCTAGGTAACCCCACCATAAATTCCATACTTATGCACTCCCATAGTCTACTTGGGATGTGTAATGGCTGGTAAAGACCTGCATTTGAGTATGTCCCCTTTTCCTTCTAACAAACTCCACACTGTTCCACATACCTTCTAACATCTTTCTACATTTTAAGACACCAACAAAATATTTCCACTAAGTCTAGGATCTTATTCAACCCAAAGTGTCCACAAAAACTTCCATTGTTCCTCTCTTGGATGAGTTTCACCCTCATGGAACCCCTTGGAACAAATGACTATTTTCCTTTAAACAACAATCCATTCTTTAAGGTATAGTCTGAAAACTCACTATGAAAGTGATTCTCAAAATCAATATACACCTTATGAATATTTGAGAAATAAATATCTCCCTCATATAAGTCTTTGAATACTTCAATCCTTGTACTTCGCAACTGAATCTCTTAGATGGTGAGCAATCTCCTACTAAGGGCATCTGCTACCTTGTTATTTACCCCCTTTTTGTGCTTGATGGTGAAATTATATGACTGCAAAAACTCCATCTATTTTACTTGCCTCAAAATAAGCTTCTCCTATGTATTAATGTATCTTAAAGCTTGGTTATCAGTATAAACCACAAATTCTTTAGGAAACAAATAGTGCCTCCACTTCTTAAGAGCCTACAGCAATGTATAAAGCTCAAGATCATATGAGGAGTATCTAGAATTTTCCTCATCAAGCCTCTCACTAAAGAAGGCCATCGGTCTTCCTTCCTCACTTAGGACTGCACCCACTTCTATGTTTCTAGCATCACACTCCATAATGAAAAGTTTATCAAAACTTGGTAAAACTAGTATTGGTTGGGTGGCTACTTTCCTCTTCAATTTCTCAAATCCTTCATTGGCCTCCTTGGTCCATACAAACTTAGTTTTAAGTCCTTTGATAGTATCAAGGGATGGTGCATAGATTTCACTAAATATCCTAAAAAACTTCCTATTATGGGTCCAAAACACACACACCCATTTTTGGTCCTCTGACCATGGGGACCCCCCTTTTTTTCATGTCTACCCCTCCCCTCTAGTTCCCACTAGGTCAATCTCAAAAGTGTTGTCTGGATTCAGATAGAAGAAGACACCTTTTTCGGCCTTTCGACCCTTTTGGCCTTTCAGAAGACCAAAGTCCCCCAAAATATTGAAATGACCTAAAGGCCAAAATTCATCCCTTTCAGTGTTTTGGACTCTGAAAATATTGAAGGGCCGAAGATGTTTAGCTATGGGTTTTTAGTGTTTTAGACACCGAAACACTGAAAGTGATGACATGCATTGTGGGTTATAAATAGGCTAAAGATCCCTAATTTCATCACTTCTCTCTTTTGATCTTGGCCATTTCAAGAGCTCGTGACTTTGGGATTCTTAGCTCTCGCCCTTTTTGCCTACTGGCCCCGTGTCTTCAAGGTTCATTGTGTCATCCTCCTGTGCTCTCATATCATTCAAGGTTGATTCCCCCCTCGCTACTCTATGTTTTCATTCTTCTCATTTGTTAAGTTTGGGGTTTTTCATGCTTGGTTCTTGTCTAGCCTAGGGTGATTCTGCTTCCTCCTCCCCTGGTCTCTTTGGAACTTTTTTTTCCTTTGTATTTGGCAAGGAAGTCCCTCCTTGTCGGGTCTGGTCTTTCAAGGTTTTTTTAGGTTAGGTTTATTTCCATTTCTTGGTCGTGGCCTTTTTCGTAGGTTTTTGTCCCTTGAAAGGCCAAAAACCAAGTCAATTTGTAATCTGCCTTCTTTTAGAGATTGGGCCTTTTCGGCCTTTCAGACCTCTGAAAGGTCCAAAATGCTGACAAGTCTAAATCCCTGAAAGACCTGTTTCCCTCATCAAGATTTCAGACTTGCGGAGTCCATAAAATAGTTTGTATTTTCAACATCCAAAGAAACCTTTGGACTTTTAGATGCCAAAAATTCTGATGAACCTTCCTCGTCAACGGTAGTTTTTTTCACACTTTCAGCATTTTCTGCCTCCAAACCCATTTTTGGCACCCGAAACCCCGAAAGGGCTGAAAGTGCAAAAATTTGCATTCTTGGCTACTTAGAGAGATTTTACTTTTGTTTTCTTAGCTTACCCAACTTTCTTTTAGTTTTTCTTCAAATAAAATACTGATACTTGCACGTTTCATTGCAGGAATGCCTAAGAAAAAAACTGCGTCACCCATGAAGTACCTATACAAGGGGAACACTCCCCCTTCCAAAATTGGCAACAAGCACATTGAAATCACCGATACTAATATCAAGAATGTAGATTGTGATGACTTTGTGACTAGGTGTGCCCAACGTGGCAGCCCACCTAGTGGCCGTGACTTCACCTGAACTGATCATGACCTTGGCGGACCATTATGACTCTGAAAAAAAGGTGGTTTAGAATACAGAAAGCCAAGTAGTATTTGATATTAGGCCAGATTTCATAGAGGATGTCTTCCACCTCCAAAAAGGCATAGACAAGTTCTATGAATTTTTCATAGAGAAGGGAAACTTTTGGTTTAATAACAAAGGGGAAGAGGCCTATGATATAGTCAATAAAAATTACCTCGAGAAACCTTTCCCAAAAAATACACTGGACAAGATAGACTTAAGGAGGGGATACATGAAGGATGATATCAAGGAATCCATAACAATGCTAAGCTGAGGATATGGATTACCACAATCCTCCCAAATAGAGAATTGGATGATTCTCCTGATAGAAAGACTAAGAGGCTGTAAGGCCAAGTTTGATTGGGGAACCATCATCAGCAAAAAGTTGGATGAACAGCTGGTGGCAGTGAAACACAAGCCCAAGTTTTATATGAGTACTTATGTGGTGTACCTATTGGAAGCCCAAGTGAACTACCCAGGATTCATAAAGAGGAGAAACCTAAATCATCCCAATGTATGGCCTCACATTATGTACCCCCAGTTATAGAAAAGGGAAAACATGTCAGAGGACATTCCAAACTAAAGGATAGTCAATGGCACCTTCATTTTTGCAATCATCTGATCCATTGAGGATGATTTTTCCAAAAGGATGTCAGAAGAAGGAGTCACCATGGTAAGGGCCATAGGGGCCTATTACATACAATTCAAAACCTTCACTTACATTCGGATAGCAGGATCAACTTTGAAACCAAAGAATTTATCCAGCTATCTATCCCACTAGATAATCATTTTGGATATGGCCAGGTAGCTTGGAGATGCATATGAGCACATAAAGCACAAGAAGAAGCATTGTTGGGATTTTCCCATCTCACTGGGACCATATACCCTACAAGATATGAAGGTCTGTAAATCTTTGGCCTTTGAATGGGATGATTGTCCCCTACAAATTTACAAGACAATGTGGACTCGTTTTGACCCTATAGGCATTTACAACCACATTATTGGCAAGTTCTACACTCACAAACCATACTAGGGGGATCACTGGATAAACTGTGTAGATGATCACAAGGTCAGAATCTGAGATTATTGTAGAATGACTCTTACGTTGGCAAAGGAAGCCTAAAGACTTGTATTCCACCAAAAGTTTGGGAGTATGATTCAGATGAGGTCTTGGAGGCCATTTATAGAGATGACAAGCTATATGATAGGCCCATCATTAACACTGAGATTGATAAGGATGAAAATGATGATATTGATTTCTGGGCAAGGCATGTGATGAGAACAACAAAAGAATGGATTAAGAGGCCCTATAAGATGAGCCCAATATCAATGAGAACTTTTATGGATCCACCCAAGAAGGTGGATAAACAATGCAGGAAGAAAAGAATAGTGTCACAATACAAGAAGGGACCACCACAAAAGCCAAGCACGGTATATGGCCATGAACAAGCACTGGAGTTTGGGTCAAACCCAAGGCACAAGGCTCCTAAGAAAACAATGACTAGGAAAATAGATACTCCAACAAGGCCAATATAGGTTTCACTAGATGAAGGACCGTCCACTTCTAGACAATCTTCTCCTACCACTGGAAAAGGCAAGAAGACATATAAGAGGAAGAAAGCATTTGTGTCTCCACAATTAGAAACTATACAGGAGGAGCCACAAGAAGAGGAAGAGGAAGAGATCCCTCTAGTTAAAAGGATAAGGTCTCATAAAAGAAGAGAAAAGGAGCCAAATAGGAAACACCAAGAGGATCCTAAAGAGAAAGATAACCCCTTGGATTCTCTAGAATCAGATGAGTTCCAAATGTTAGACTTTGAGGGTCCAGAAGGTTTTTTGGACCCAAGATAGGACACGCCAGGTTATGCAACTAGGTATGAGGCAAGTGGTCCTCTTTTTCAATCATAGCTAACCCTAACTCCACCTCCCACTCAATTTACCAATCCAAAGCCAAATATACCTATGGTGGGAAAGACCTCTAAAGAAGATAAAGGGCTCAGGAATAAAGAGTCTGTAATTGCCCAAGAGGTAACTAGAAATGAGCCCACAACAAAAACCATTATTGTCACAATGCCCCCTCACATTCCTACTCCACCAACTACTCTTCCACCTCCTATTCCTAATCCACCACAATTTCTCCCAACTCCAACTACTCTTTCACTTCCAATTCAAAATCTCCCAACACCTACTCCACCATCATCAAGCCCTTTGCCTTGCCACATCCCAATCCCTAGAGTATCAGTAACCATAGAGGATACATCACCTCTTGAAAGCACATTAAAGTTCATGATTGGTCTCTATACCAAAGTGTTGGTTAGCTCATCAGGAGATGAAGACAAAAGCCAGGAAAAACAAGATGAGGCAATGAAAGAAGAAGACAAGGTAGAAGAGGAAAGGGAAAAGGAAGACAATCAACGAGGAGAAATGAATGAAGGGGAATAGAGATAGGAATAAGAAGGGAAAGATAAAGAGGTGACTCCAGGGTCCCAAAATTTTGATTCAGTTCTTCAAGTTAACACATACGAGTCGGTCACCGCATCTAGTAACCCTACATGGTTTACTAAATAAATATAGTTAAGGAGAATAACTTATACATATGAGGATGAAGGGGAAAACATAGATATAGGATCCTTAGGGAAATATTCTCATCAAAAAAATATCATATGACTAGCGTGGACAATTCCCTATGTCACTCAAGACAGTACGGGGCATTGGAAGGCATAGGTTGTAGTCCCATTCGCTAGCACCGCTAAAACACAAGAAACTCCATAAGACTATACATTTGAGGAGGTAGATTTGGGGGAACCCACCAGGGAAGGGAGAAAGACACTAGCAACCTTAGGGCTTAAACATGCTCTAGGTTTCATGAGTAAGGATGAGGAGACCATAAAATCCTTGACAGAATAGAATGAAGCCTTAAAGAAGTTCATTCACAAAATGGTTGGTCCTATTGACCCCAATTTACTAGAGGCCTCATTACAAGAAGTGTTAGATAAGAGAAATACCCTAGACCTACTAGTAGGGTTAACACCATCCTTCATCAAAGAAAGTGCAGATTAGAAGGAAGATTTTGAGCAGTACGATGAAGGTGTCATTAGATGGATATTCAAACCTTATAGGTATATTCTAATAGAAGCTACAAATCTGATTGATTTGAGGAAAAATAAGGGTGGCTTGGAGTCTGAGACAAGGAAATGGTGAGCAGCCCTCCAAGATTTATAGATCATTAAGAAAAATTGCTTCCAAATTTGGGTAAAGCTATATGAAGGTGAGGAGGTAGACAATTTTCAGACTTGGATCAAGTGCATAATCAAGATAATTAGTATTTATGAGAAATGTCAAGCCTCCATATTGGAGAAGCAGAAATAAGTCTTGGAATGGGTGGAAGAAATAGATGTTTTCTTCACAGGAATGAGCCTTGATTTGTACCAAGATGAAGCTAAGCATATCTTATGGCCATCTAAAGAAGTGTTCTAATAATTCAGAGATGTTATCGCAAGCATAGAGACCAAGCAAACCTTGTAGCAATTATTTTATTCAAAAGAAGAGATGACAAAGATGAAAAACCATGAATAGGAGACCCAGTTCTTTTCTTCTCAGCTAGCTATCTTCAAACAAAAGAAAGAATGAAAGGCCAACAAGGTGAAAAGAAAGAATATAAACCATGAGGAAGTTCAGGAGGTCATACAAAGGCTCCGGGATGCACACCCAGAAGTATTCCCTAACTGACCCCTTAGACCACTGAGAATTTTGAAGAAGCAATCTCCAACACTTAACAGAATTCCCTAAGGAAAATTTTGGTGTTTCGGCCTTTCGGCCCCTTCAAGACATGCAAATTTTGGCCTTTCATCCTTTCGGCTCTGCAAGCAATGTAGTTTTTCAGCCTTTTGGCCCTCCTATTTTTGGCCTTTTGGTCTTCGAAATATTTTGGCCTTTTTTGAATTCTGACAAGTCCGAACTTCATACCAAAATCTTGTTGTTTAACACTTAAAATTTTTGGGACATTAAAAAGTTTTGGAGTAGAGGTCGAGGTCTGAAAATCTAGGTGTTTCTAGTGAGGTCACATCTTTTTCACAATAGTTAAACTCTAGATCAGATTGATGGTTGACTTGAGTTCATTTTGAAGGGACTAAGGGTCTCTTACCAGTCTCCACCGCCAGAAGAGCCTCCAGATGAAGAATCCAAGGAAAACTCCAAGAATCGTGAAGAAGACTCCAAGTTCGTAGAAGAAACCCTTCTTCTTTTCTCTTTCTCTTCTTGGCGAGTTTGATCCTCCTTATAGGGGAAAACTGATTGTAAATGGATTTAAGAGTGCATGCAATATATCCAGTATCAGTTAGCAGTAGTTTCCCTTCAGCAAAGTTCTAGTTTTAGTTTATGTTTATTAATTTAGAGTCTCTGATGCCCTAATTTTGGCATTCAAAGTTGTAGATCCAAAACTGCATATATTGTAATCACAAATCAATGTAAAGGGTTAAATTATTAATACAATAAAATTCTACATTTGGTGCTTCATTCATGGTATGTTAATTGCTTCTACCTATGTGAAATTATTGGATGTATGCTTGCATTATTCATTATTTTTAAAGAGCCTCTTGTTTATTGTGCTTCAGATTCACGTTTCTTTTAGTTGGAGTTTGTTGTTTTTTATTTACCTTTTTGTGATGAATGCATTGAAGAGATCATCTTTGGGATTTATGATAAATCTATCTCCTAGGCATGCACACCTTGGTGGCTTCATGATTTGATAGATTTTTAATATCTTACACAAGTGAATTCATCTGCTCTCTAAATGCTTGCACCTAAGGGTTTTGTATTGTTACTTAGTCTGATTTATGCTTCATGTGTTTGTTCCAAATATCTTCATCATTCAATTCACAAGGAAGGATTTACAATGATTTATGTCCATAGGATTTCATTTTTTTTAATTTTTTTTATCCCTCATTACTTTAAATCTCTTCAAATTCTGTGTTTAATTATGAAAATCCACATCTTGAAAATACAAAATTGCATTTTATTTATGACACCCATATATGTTAAAATGGAAAATACCAAAAAATAACTAAAGTGTTTTGCAGTTTCTTGTCTTGAATATACTAGAAAAGGCCTCCTCATGAACAATCACATTTATCTTCAACTGAGTAACCAAGCAGGTTGTGACCCGACCCCAGAGAACCTTGGGAATATCTTTGTTATTCTTTCATGAGAGGAAATTGAATCTTGAGATCCTAGAAAGTTGGCTTGTGTCAAAACAACGCTCAACAAAAGTGGCACTAGAAGGAGGGCCTCAAAAATTAGAAGCTGGATAACATTGGATCTTTCTCTCCAAAGAGATTTGAGCGAGTGCTTAGATCATCTCCAAAGAGACATAAATTCTTTGAACTCACCCACCATCGTAGAGCTCACATAAACAAAGGAAAGACCAAAGAGAAATCTTCTCACCACCTTGCTAAGTCCCAAAATTCTTTTGGATAGAAATAATATATCGCTTCCCTTACTATCATAATAGCCATAGACAAAAATAAGAACATGCAAAATCATAATTTGCAACAACCACGTCTGATGGCCTTTTCTGCCAATGCAACCAGCTCACCTTTAAATTTTGTTGGGCAGCTCCATGAGTTACCCAAAAATCTGGAGAAGTTTTACACCTGATTCAAATATGGTGAATCAAGGAAACCAGAAGAACACATCCACACCTTCAAAGAAATTTGTAACCATAAAGAGATTTCCCATCAAGACATTGTTTGTCATCTATTCCCATACACTTTGGGAGAGTTTGCATACAATTGGTGCCTAATCTTACCACGAGGGTATATCTTTGCATGGAAAAAATTTGAAACCAAATTCCTCAATAAATTCAAGTTGTATGTGGATCCTACCACAACACATCACCAGTTCATCACAACAAGGAAAGATCCTAAGGAACCCTTCACTATGTTAAATCATCATTGTCAAAAAATGCATCAAAAGATGGAAGCTCCTTACACCATACCAGATGAGGCTGTCATACAAGTGTACCTCAAATATTTTGAGCCCTTCACCACAATATTTCTAAGAAAGGCTTCCCTAGGCAGATAGACATATGATGGAAAAGGTGTACAATGAAGTCATCTTATTTACCCAGCAGATGGACCCGCAAGATAGAAGTTATGTAGCGATACCTACCATGAGTAAAATTATTGTCCCACATCCATTTGAAGAAAGTAATATAGTTCTAGCTGCTCACACACCTATGTTGAATCCCATTCCACCACAACCATTCGCAGTCATACCCCCATCTATTATGTATCTGGGTTACGAGGCTCATAAAATAGCATTTGTAGAGAAAAGCAGCATACCCCAAGAAGACCATGATACTCTCATGGCCTCTGATCTTGATGTCATAAAAAAGACCTTATCACAACTCACCAATGAGCTCACCCAGATGAAGTTAAACCCATCTCAAAACCAAGGTGGATACCAAAAAACACCTACTGGTCCAAGTGCATATCCTCAGAATCCAAGCCGAAATTTCAACACATCTAACAACAACAACATGCATGAGAAAAAAATTGGGAAGCAAAGGCCAAAAAGGCCATGGAATACTAGACCCAATAATGGTAGCATCCCGACGGACAACGCTAATGAGTATGATGTATCAGAGGCTAAATTTTTTGGGCCTCCAAATCCCCACCAAGGAAATAAGGGGTATGGAAATAGTTCCCATGATCACTACATCCAAAATCTGGAAGAGCCCCCAATGCAATTCAATGCCATGATGTTCAACTCCTATGAGTCTAGAAAAGGGGAAGGCTCATATGCCTTCACAATAGAAGAAGATTTCATGTTCCCCTTTCAAAGGGAAAATGAACTTGAGTACTCCAAAGTACATGCCTTCCAAAATGATCAAAGAAACTCGTTCAACCTTCAAAACAGAAAGGAACCTCTCACCAATGGCATACCTCTAGGAAAATAATGAACCCCACCTGATCCCTAGGTTAGTAACAACCCCATGCCTCCTAAGGGTCCTAATACCTTCACACCCCCTACATCAAACACATATGCTGGGTACAGAGGTGCGGCCTAGTTGGGTGACAAGTATAGTGTGGTTGATTAATTAAAGAAAACTAAAGTGAACATATCCATGTTTGAATTTCTTCAAGGCTGCCCACCTTAGAAGGAGGCCCTTCTAAAGTCTCTAGACCATTCAAAACTAGGTACATCAACCACTAGTACAAGGACACCTATGTCCAGCATACACACATTCAAGGCTTTCCCTGCCATGTACAAAGATAGGGTGGAGGTCCCACCATTCTTACTCAGTTTATGGATGTTTGGAAAGAACCTACATAATTTCCTGATTGATTTAGGAGCTTCTTGCAATGTCATGCCCCTGTCAATCCGCAACAAAAGTTTGGAATGGCACCCGAAGTAATGAATTGAGTAGTCATAAAACTAGAAAAGACCGAGGCCAAAGTTATTGGTGTGCTCAAAGATGTTCATATCCAGTTGGTAGAAGATCTTAGGATACAAGAACACATAGATGTGCATATAATAGACATACCCAAAACTTATGGGATGTTTTTAAGTCAAGAATGGACTAAGTGCTTAAGAGGGTGGCTTTCCACAGATTTCACCCAGTTATGGCTACCATGGAGAGGTTTAAACAACCAAATCAAGATGGATGCATAGCCTAAACTGAAAAGAATGATCATAGAGTATAATTCCCCTAATGAATTTCTATTCACCCAAACTGATTTGGGCACTTATCAGATGGATGACGTCTTCATGTTTCAGATCTGAGAAGGTGAAGAGTCAGACCACAGTCCCATCAAAGGTCTCCTAGAGCTAAAGATTGGTGATGATATTTTAAAAAAATTTATTGAAAACACATTACCTATTCTACGACATCAAGGCCAAGATGCAGACCCCAACATCTTGTTACTACCAGGATATTTCCAACTACATCAGGCTAGCCACTCAGAGTTCACATGCCCCAATTCATAGGAAGCACGGTCATAAGTGTTGGCTCATATCACCTTACCAAGTATGTTGTTAGGAAAACCAGCGGTAAAAGAGGATATCCCTGGAATAGAAGACAAGAGTAACAACATGCCAGTTGTAGACAGCTCAGTCCCTACAAACACTTCACATCAAAACCAGGATAGTGGGTTGGATTTCGATGACAGAAGTCCTGCTTTGAACATACTTAGTGACTAGATTACCTCTGATGATGGAGCATGTCCCCCTTACAAAGGAATTCTAGAAGATGAAGGCGGTGAAAGTGCTAAAACCCCCAATACCAAACATACCCAAAATGTGGGAAAATTAACCTCTTTTTACAGTGATGGAGAAAAGGGGCGGAAACTCAAAACAAAGCGCTCTCCCAAGAGAAAATCAGCCAAGTCTAACCCTACTAAGAAACCCTAGATATGGAAATTGCACTTTGACAGTTCCAAATGTAAATAGGGAGTAGGTGCGAGGATTGAATTGATAAACCCAAGAGGTAAGTCTTTCTATGCCACTTATAGGTTACAATTTTTGTGTTTCAGAATATGAAGCACTAGTCCGCGGACTTCTCCTGGCCAATGAAAAGGGAATTAAAATCCTGATGGTGGAAGGGGACTCACAATTGGTCATCAAGCAGATCCGTAGTCAGTATAATTGCAATTATAAGAGGTTCTTAGCCTACCGAAATAGAGCATGGGACCTGATCAATGACTTCAATGATTTCAATATCAAAACCATCCCAAGAAGAAGAAATATTGTCACTGACACCTCAGCCATATCAGCTAGTTCATTACATCCAATGGAGAAATCAAAGCTAAAGAAATTCTCAGTTGAACTTTTGGCAGCCCTGACCATTCGAGACAACATCACTAATTTTCAAGTCTTCCAAGATGATCAACAAATCTTGGAATTTATCATGTGTGTTGGTGTATTTGAAAAATAGATCATAGATGAGGAAATGGAAAGATAAGAAGTAGTTAAACCTGAAGACCCCGATGATCAAGGTATCATAAATCTAAGGACCAACTCCATACCCAAAGAGATTGTGGAGCTAGAGATGATTTTTTACAGTGACAAAACTGAAATAAGGAGGCACCCAGACATAATTCCTGATGGTAAAGAATGTGATACATACAACCTTAGCATGGAGGAGGAACCAAGAGAGGTTCACATCAGCAAGGTAGGGACCAAAGAAGAAAAAGAGAAAATGGTCCAGCTCCTCACTGAATATAGAGATGTCATAGCATGGAGCTATGAATAATTAAAGGCATATGACACCTCAATCATAGTGCACAACATCCCTCTAAAACTAGATTCCAAGCCTTTTATAAAATGATAAAGGCCCATAAGCCCTACCATTGAACCTCTGATCCACAAGGAAGTCCAAAAGTTGCTCGATGCTAGGATCATCTTACCAATTTGGCATTCTACTTGGGTTGCAAAACTGATGCCAGTAAGAAAGACAACTGAAGATATTAGATTGTGCGTGGATTTACTGAACCTTAACAAATCTTCTCAAAATGACAATTATCCGCTCCCATCTCTCGACAAAGTGCTGCAAAAGGTTAAAGGATCTCAAATGATGTCATTTATTGATGGTTACTTGGGTTACAACCAAGTGATGGTGCAGGAAGAGGATAGGCTAAAAATGACATTCACAACTAAATGGGGAACCTTCACCTACCGTTGGATGCCTTTCAGACTAATTAATGCTAGGGCCACTTTTTTAGAGGGCAATGGACATAGCTTTCAAAGGACTAGTTGGGAGATGCATTATAATCTACATGGAAGATCTCACAGTCTTCTCAAAACAAAGAGTTGTCCACTTAAATGATCTCATAAAATGCCTTCAAAGATGTAGGGAATTTGGGATTTCCCTCAATCCCAAAAAGTGTGTATTTGGGGTAACTGAAGGAAAACTCTTGGGACATATCATCTCTGAAAAGGGGATATCCATAGACCCCAAAAGAGTAGAGGCCATTCTGAAGTTGTCACCGCCACATAGCCACAAAGAGCTGAAACCTTTCTTTGGGAAGATCACCTTTGTGAGGAAGTTCATTAGTGGCTTCAAAGAGATAGTAAAACCGTTAAACAACATGCTCAAGAAAGACTTCAAGATTGAATGGACCATCATGGAAAAGAAGTCTTTTGAGGAGATCAAAAGTGCCTTTGCTATGGTGCCGGTCCTTTTTAGCCCTGACTACATCATCCCTTTCAAGGTTTACTCTTTTGCTTGAGAACACTCATGTGTAGGCATCCACACATAGAAGAAGAATAGTGAAGATGAAAGACCCGAAGCCTTCATGAGTTTCCCTTTCAAAGATGCTAAAATCAGGTACCCAAACATGGATAAATACTCATTTTCTCTTGTCAAAGTAGTAGAGAAGTTCTGACATTACATCTTGAGGAGAAAAGTCATTGGGATAGTTTCTGACACAGCCGTGAAGTCTCTTTTGATGTAGAATGAGCTAGGAGATTGGAGAGGAAAATGGATGGAAATCCTCCAAGAGTTTAACCTCAAAATCCAACCAATGAAACTATTAAGGGGCCAAGCCTTGATGAAGCTGATCTCTGAGGTTGAAGAAGGTTTGGTCTGCCAGACCTACACCGATCAAGGTGTGATCACTGATGTATGGTATCAAAACATAGTGTACTGTTTATTACAGAATCATTTCCCAGAAGAGATGAATGGTTCCCAGCAGAGAGCTTTGAGGATCAAAAGAAGCTCCTACATATTTAAAAATGGACAATTGTATAAACACAATTATGAGGGTTTGTACCTAAGGTGCTTAGATAGAGTCGAGGAAAAGTAGGTCCTGGGAGACTTTCATGACAAATATGGAATGGGGCATGGATCAGCTAACGCAACTACTCACCAAATCTTGAGGGAAGGATATTTATGGCCTACAATATTCAAAGACACTAGCAAGCATGTGAGATCTTTCCACACTTTCCAAACTAGTGCAACTCAAGAAATAAATCTAGCAATGCCCTTACAACCAGTATATGAGGTACCCCCATTCACCCAATGGGGATTAGATTTGTTTGGAGTAATTGACCCGCCATCATATGCAGGACACAAATTCATTTTGATGGCTACTGATTACTGCACATGCTGGATAGAGGCTCAAGCACTGAAGAATTGTACTACAGAGGTCATGACCAAATTCTTGGAGGTGCACATAATAATTAGGTTTGAAATGTCATTCTATCTAGTATGTGAAAATGCTCCCTCTTTCTCTTCTACCTCGCTCACACAATGGGCCTTTGAAAACTAGGTAATCCTCAAGTTGTCTTAAAATTATCTGCAAGGCAATGGCATACCAGAGTCTACAAAAAATAAATTAACAACATTGATCAAACACCTCTTGGATGACAACCCCAGGGATTGGCACACACAACTAAAATATTCTTTTTGGACAGATCGTGTAAGGATCAAAAATTCCCTGGGGACGTCTCCATACCAACTAGTATATGGCTTATAACTAGTCTTCACTATGAACTTAAAAATCCCAATCCTGAGATTCATGGACCAATATGTGGGAGGAGAAGATCGAGTACAAGTTAGGCTCAGGGATCTCCTTAACCTAGAGGAGAAATGAACATTACCTTTGGATCATGTATCATTGCATCAAGCCATATTCAAGAGGTGGTTTGAAAAGAGAGCTACCATTAAATCCTTAAGGATCTATGCCCTTAACCTCATGTGGGATAAGGAAAAAGAAAATTTGGGCAGCCACACCAAGTTCCAAAGATTGTGGATAGGCCCTTGTCAGATATTAGAGATCCTAGGGGAAAACACTTTTAGGATCAACAGATTGAATGGAGAGTTGAGCCCATTTCCAGTCAATGGACAATTCCTCAAACACTATTTTGGATCCTAAGTGGGATTGCCTTCTGTCCCTTGTACCATAGTCTTTTTTTGGGTTCTTTTTTCTTTTCTTTCTTTTTTTTGTGTGTCACCCTCATCATCAGTCCTTTCCTCCTTTTGTTTGTCGGGGCTTGTTTTGTTGTTTTGGGTCAATGGATTTTTGGATCCATTCCCAGGTAGCCCGTACATTGAAGCAAAGGTATTTCTTAGTCAATTTCTCCAAAGAGACGTGCAACGCAAAGAACAATGTCCAAAAGACCGAAGTGGTGACAACTATCAGTAACAGACAAGGAGATGTTCAAAACTCGATCATCCTAATCACGAAACACACTAAAAGGAAATTCTTGAGAGTGATGGTTTCTTGATAATTTGTCATTTGTGACTAGCACTAGTGCATAGATTCGAGTACCCACCGATCCATGAACCCAATTCTAAATGAATGCAAAGGCAATAGCAAAAAAAAAAAAAAGCTAAAGAGAGAGGAAGAGAATCCCACAAAAAGAAAAGTGTCCCAAATAGGCCACAAGTATGAGATTTGGGTGGCACAGCCTAATTGTTTCTCAGATCATATTAAGTACAAAAATATAATTTCATTGTTATCAACCTGAGCACATGGAGTACATGAACATCCAAGGCCTGATACTTTTCAAAAGCAAACGAAAGAAATAAAATGACTGTCGAAAAGGAAGAACTCTCAAAAGCAAGAAAGCTACAACCTAGCAGATAGAACAAACTTGGGTGACTATGACAACCTCTATCGGGACTATGAAAACCTGACTCGTTTTAGAGAAAGGTTATACTTGGGATTTGGGGAAAAAAATTTCGGGGCTATGAATGCCTGACTAGCAGCAAAGCTCTTTCAGGGAAACCCTGGCCTACTTGGTGAAGCTCAAGAGAAGCTGGAAAACATTTTGGTTACCACAATCAAAGGTCAATGAATGAATACACATGAACACACACTAGAAAACCAATGAAAAAACCTCAGATTGGAGGTTATTGAAATATTTTTCAGCACCAACACCTCTTGGCTTTGTTCTACTGCAAAGCTATAGCTCAAAAGAGTAATGATGATAAAGAAATTCCTTGGTCATTCCTCCTTTTGTCATGGCTATTGTTGTAGGTCCACAATACACACCCCATTTTGGTCCTTTGACCATGGGGACCCCCCTTTTTTGGTCTTTTGCCTTTTTTTCATGCCTTCCCCTCCCCTACAGTCCCCACTAGGTCAGTCTTAAAAGTGTTGTTAGGATTTAGATAGAAGAAGACACCCTTTTTGCCCTTTTGGAGCTTTTGGCCTTTCAGAGGGCCAAAGTCCCCCAAAATACTAAAATGACCGAAAGACCAAAAATTGGCCCTTTTAGTGTTTTAGCCTCTGAAAACATCAAAAGGACAAAGATGTTTAACTTGGGGTTTTCAGTGTTTTGGACACCAAAACACAGAAAGCACTGACATGCACCATGGGTTATAAATAGGCTAAACAAACCTAATTTAATCACTTCTCTCTTTTGATCTCTAACATTTTGAGAGCTTGTGATTCGGGATTTTTTCTCTCGCTCTCTTTTCATACTCACCACGTGTCTTCGAGGTTCATCGTTTCATCCTCCTCTTCTTTCATCTCATTCAAGGTAGGTTCCCCCCTCTCCGCTCCATGTTTTTGTTCTTCTCATTTTTAGGTTTGGGGTTTTCCATGCCTGGTGCTTGTCCATCCTAGGGCGTGTCCACTTCCTCCTCCTCTGGTCTCTTTGAAACTTTTTTGTGCCTTCTGTTTGGCAGGGAAGTCTCTCCTTGTTGGGTCTGGTCTTTCTATTTTTTTTATGTTAGGTTTTTTTCCATTTCTTGGTCATGGCCTTTGTCGTAGGTTTTCGGCCCCTGAAAGGCCAAAAACTAGGTTAGTTTGTAGTCTATGTCATTTTTGAGATTCAACCTTTTTAGCCTTTTTGACCTCTGAAAGGTTTGAAATGCTGACAAGTCCAAATCCTCGAAAGCCCTTTCTCCCTCTTTGAGATTTGGCACTTGCGGAGTCCATAAACTAGTTCATATTTTTGGCATCCACAAAAACCTTTGGACTTTTGGATGCCAAAAATTCCATCGAAGCTTTCTCATCAATGGTATTTTTTTCGCACTTTCGGCCTTTTCAGCCTCTGAACTCATTTTTGGCCTCCAAACCTATTTTCGACGCCCAAAATGCCAAAAGGGCCGAATGTGCAAAAATATGCATTCCTGGCTACTTCAGATTGGCCTCCATTATAGTCTTCTTCACTTGTTGATGGACTTCTCTCATTGACTGTGGAAAGTCATCTGCATGTCCACTAATTCCTTCATATCCCTTTAAGTCTTTGAGCTCCATTACACCCCTTAGATGTATGCCATATACAATCCCAAATGGACTCTTACAAGTAGTCCTATTTGTGCTATTATTTTTGGCAAATTATGTCCGTGGAATAACTTTTTCCCATCCTTGCCCATACTCTTTTTTCAAACATGTTATCAATTTTCCAAAAACCCTATTGATCACTTTTTTATGACCATCCATTTGAGGATGATATGCAGATCTATGAGACAAGTTAGTTCATATTCTTCTCCATAGGGTCTTCCAAAAGTGCCCCATAAACTTCAAATCTGTATCTGCAACAATAATTATTGGTAAGCCATGTATCCTAACTATCTCATTGAAGAAAAAGGTGGGAAATATGACTGGCATCATGATTTATCTTATATGGTATGAAATGACTCATTTTACTAAACCTGTCCACAACCACAAACAGATTGTCAAAACTAGTTGAAGTCCTAGGTAACCCCACCATGAAGTCCATACTTATGCACTCCCATAACCTACTTGGGATGGGTAATGGTTGGTAAAGACCTGCATTTTATGATGTCCCCTTTTCCTCCTGACATACTCCACACTGATCCACATACCTTCTAACATATTTCTCCATTTTAGGCCACCAATAGAATATTTCCACTAAGTCTAGGGTCTTATTCAACCCAAATTATCCACTCAAAATTCAATTGTGCTTCTCTTGGATGAGGTTCACCCTCATGGAACCCCTTGGAACACATAATTATTTTCCTTTAAACAACAAGCCATTATGCAATATATAGTCTGCAAACTCACTATGAAAGTGATTCTCAAAATCAGTACACACCTTATGAATCTTTGAGAAATCAATATCTTCATCATATAAGTCTATGAATCCTTCGATCCATGTACTCTACAACTAAATCTCTTGGATGGTGAGAAATATCCTACTAAGAGCATCTTCTACCTTTTTATTCACCCCCTTTTTGTGCTTAATGGTGAAAAAATATGACTACAAAAAATCCATCTATTTTATATGCCTCAAAATAAGCTTCTCCTCAGTATTAATGTATCTTAAGGCCTGGTTATCAGTATAAACCACAAATTCTTTAGGAAACAAATAGTGCCTCCACTTCTTAAGACCCTGCACCAATGCATAAAGCTCAAGATAATATGAGGATTATCTAGACTTTGCCTCATTAAGCCTCTCACTAAAGAAGGCCATCGGTCTTCCTTCCTAACTTAGGAATGCACCCACTTCTATGTTTCTAGCATCACAATCCAAATTGAAAAGTTTATCAAAAATTGTGAAAACCAGTATTGGTTGGGTGGGTACTTCCCTCTTCAATTTCTCAAATCCTTTATTGGCCTCCTTGCTCCATACAAAATTAGTTTTAAGTCCTCCTTTGATAGTATCAAGGGGTGGTGCATAGATTTAACTAAATCTCCTAAAAATATTCCTTTTGTGGGTCCAAAACACACACACACACACACACACACATTTTTGGTCATCTGACCATGGGGACCCCCCTTTTTTGGTCTTTCACCTTTTTTTTCATGTCTACCCCTCCCCTCGCGTCCCCACAAGGTCAGACTCAAATGTGTTGTCAAGATTTAGATAGAAGAAGACACCTTTTTCGGTCTTTTAGAGGAATAAAGACCCCCAAAAGACTGAAATGACTCAAAGGTGGAAATTCTACCCCTTTAGTATTTCGGCCTTCAAAAACACCGAAAGGCCAAAGATGTTTAACTTTGGGTTTTCAGTGTTTCAGACACTAAAACACTGAAAGTGGTGACATGAACTGCGGGTTATAAATAGGCTAAAGAGACCTAATTTAATCACTTTGTTCTTTTGATCTCAGACATTTTGAGAGCTCACGACTTCAGAATTTTTTTCTCTTTCTCTTTGTGCTTGCTCGCCCCACATCCTTAAGGCTTGTTGTGTTGTCCTGCTCTTCTTTTAGCTCATTCAACGTAGGTTCTCCCCTTTCCACTCTATGTTTTTTTCCTTCTCATTTTTAGGTTTGGGGTTTTCCATTCTTGGTCCTTGCCTAGTCTAGGGCACGTCTGCTTCCTCCTCCCTTGGTCTCTTCAGAACTTTTTTGCACCTTTGTGTTTGGCAGGAAAGTCCCTCCCTATCGGGTCTAGTCTTTTTGGGTTCTTTTAAGGTTAGGTTTTTTTCCATTTCTTGGTTGCAGCCTTTTTCAGAGGTTTTTGGCCCCCGAAAGGCCAAAAGCTAGGTCGGTTTGTAGTCTGTTTCATTTCAAAGATTCAAACTTTTTGACCTTTCAGACCTCCGAAAGGTTTGAAATGGTCACAAGTCTAAATCCCTGAAAGCCCTATCTCCCTCATCGAGATTTCAGACTCATGGAGTCCATAAAATAGTTTGGATTTTTGGCATCCACAGAAACCTTCAGACTTTTGGATCCCAAAAATTTTGATGATGCTTGCTCATCAACGGTGTTTTTTTTGCAATTTTGGCCTTTTCTACCTTGAAACCTGTTTCCAGTTTCTGAAACCCTGAAATGGCCGAAAGTGCAAAAATCTGCATTATTGGCTGCTTAGAGAGATTTTACTTCTATTTTCTTATATTATCCAGCTTTCTTTTATTTTTTGTTCAAACAAAATACTGATACTTGCAGGTTTCAATGAAGGAATGCCTGAGAAAAAGGCTGCATCACCCATGAAGTACCTATACAAGGGGAATACTCCCCCTTCCAAAATTGCCAAAAAGCACATTGAAATCACTGATACTAAAATCGGGAATGTAGTTTGGGATGACTTCCTCACTAGGTGTGCCTAACCAGTCAGGAGATCACAGGATTGTACTTCATTGGTATTAGCAAGACTGGTCAATGCAGAAGCCCACCTAGTGGCCGTGACTTCACTTGAACTTATCATGACCTTTGCGAACCATTATGACTCTAAAACAAATTTGGTTCAGAATACAAAAGGCCAAGTAGTATTGGATATTAGGCCAGACATCATAGAGGATTTCTTCCACCTCCACAAAGGAATAGACAAGTTCTATGACTTTTTAATAAAGAAGGGGAACTTTTGGTTTAATAAAAAAGGGGAAGAGGCCTATGATATAGGTAATAAAAATTACCTCAAGCAACCTCTCCCCAAAAATAAGCTGGACAAGATATACCTAGGGAGGGGATACATGAAGGGTGATATCAAGGTAGCCATAACAATGCTAAGCTAATTATATGGATTACCACAATCCTCCCAACTAGAGATTTGGATGATTCTCCTAATAGAAAGACTCAGAGGCCGCAAGGAAAGGTTTGATTGTGGGACCATCATCAGCGACAAGTTGGATGAACAACTGGTGGCAGTAAAACACAACCCCAAGTTTTATATGAGTACCTATGTGGTGTACCTATTGGAAAAAAGAGGAAATACCTAGGACTAATCAAGAGGGGAAAACTAAATGATCCCAATGCATGGCCTCACATCATGTACCCCCAATTATAGAAAAGGGAAAACATGTCATAGGAAAACCTAGACTATAGGATAGTCAATGACGCCTTAATTTTTGCAATCATCTGATCCATTGAGGGTGATTTTGCAAAAAGGATGTCAGAAGAAGAAGCCACCAAGGTAAGTGCCATAGGGGCCTATTACATACAAGTTAGAACCTTCACTTACATTCAGATAGTGAGATCAACTTTGAAACCAAATAATTTTCCCAGGTATTCATCTAACTAGATAATCAGTTTGGAGATGGCCAGGCAACTCGTAGATGCATATGAGCACATACAACACAAGAAGAAGCATTTTTGGGATTTTCCCATCTCTTTGGGACCATATACCCTACAAGATATGAAGGTCTATATATCTTTGGCCTTTGAATGGGATCATTGTCCCCTACATCTTTACAAGACAATGCAGACTCATTTTGACCCTATAGGCACTTACAGCCACATTATTGGCAGGTTCTACATTCATGAACCATACTTGGAGGATCATTGGATAAATTGTGTAGATGATCATGAGGTTAGAATCTGGGATTATTGTAGAATGACACTTACCTTGGAAAATGAATTCCTAAAGACTTGTATTCCCCCAAAAGTTTGGGAGTATGATTCAGATGAGGTCTTGGAGGCCATTTATACAGATGACAAGATATATGACAGGCCCATCATGAATGCTGAGATTGATAATGATTAAAATGATGATATTGATTTTCAGGAAAGGCATGTGATGAGGAAAAAAGAGGCCCTACAAGATGGACCCAATACCTGTGAGAACATTGATGGATCCACCCAAGAAGGTGGATAAATAGCGCGGGGAGAAAAGTATAGTGTTGCAATACAAGAAGGCACCACCATAGAAGCCAAGAATGGTATATGGTCATGAACAAGAAGTGGAGTATGGGTAAAACCCAAGGCACAAGGCTCCTAAGACAAGAATGACTAGGAAAATAGATCCTCCTACTGGGCTAGCATAGGTTTCACCAGATGAAGGACCCTCCACTTCTGGACACTCTTCTCCTACCAACAGAAAGGGCAAGAAGACATATAAGAGGAAGAAATCTTGTGTGTTTCCACAATTAGTAACTGTACAGGAGGATTCACAAGAAGAGGAAGAGGAAGAGATCTCTCTATTCAAAATGAAGAGGTCTCAGAAAAGGGGAGAAAAGGAGACTAGTAGGAAACAAAAAGAGGATCCTAAAGAGAAAGATAACCCCTTCGATGCTCTAGGATGGGATGAGTTCCAAATGTCAAACTTTGACGATCTGGAAGGTTTTTCAGACCTAGAGTAGGACATGCCAGGTTATGAAAGTGGGTATGAGGTAGGTGGTCCTTCTCTTTATTAACCATAGGTAACCCTAACTCCATCTCCCACTTAATTTTCCAATCCAAAGAGAAACATACCTATGGTGTGAAAGAGCTCTAAAGTAGATCAAGGGCTCAGGAATCAAGAGTCCCCAATTGCCGAAGAGGTAACTAGAAATGAACCCACAATAGAAACCATTATTGTCACAACACCCCCTCAGATTCCTACACCACCAACTACTCTTCCACCTGCTATTTCTACTCCACCCCCATTTCTCCCAACTCCAACTACTCTTCCTCTTCCAATTCCAAATCTCCCAGCACCTACTCCACCATCATCAACCCCTTTGCCTTGCCATATCCCAACCCCTGGAGGATTAGTAACCATAGAGGTTGGATCTCCTGTTGAAACCATATTAAAGGTCATGACTGGTCTCAATACCAAACTATTGGTTAGATCCTCATGAGATGAAGATAAAGGCCAAGAAAAACAAGATGAGGCAATGTACAAAGAAGACAAGGCAAAAGAGGAAAGGGAAAAGGAAGAAGAACACCAAGGAGAAATGAATGAAGGGGAAAAAAGACATGAAGAAGAAGAAGGGCCAGATAAAGTAGTGACTCCAGGGTCCCAAAATTTGGATTCAGTTCTTCAGGTTCCCCAATATGAGTCAGTCACCGCACCTAGTAAGCCTACATGGTTTACTAAAGAAATCCAGTTATGGAGAAAAACTTATACAGATGAGGATAAAGGGGAAAATATAGATATAGCATCCTTAGGGAAATATTTTCATTAGACAAAGATCATATTACCAGCATGGACAATGTCCTATGTCACTCAAGACACTAGGGGATTCTAGAAGGCACAGGTTGTAGTCCCATCTACTAGCACCTCTCAAACACAAGCAATTCTAGAAGGCTATACATTTGAGGAGGTATATTTGGGGGAACCCACTAGGGAAGGCAGCAAGACACTAGAAGCCTTAGGACTTAAACATGCTCTCGGTTTCATGAGTAAGGATGAGGATACCATAAAATCCTTGAGAGAACTGAATGAAGCCTTGAGGAAGTTCATTCACAAAATGGTTGGTCCTATTTACTCCAATTGCCCAGAGGCCTTATTACAGGCAGTGTTATATAAGAGAATCAACCCAGACCTGCCGGTAGGGTTAACACCATCCTTCATTAAAGCAAGTGCAAATTGGAAGGAAGATTTTGACCAGTACAAGGAAGGTGCCTTCAGATGGATATTCAAACATTAAAGGGTTATTCTAATAGAAGCTACAAAACTGATTGATTTGATGAAAATGAGGGTGGCTTGGAGTTTGAGACAAGCAAATGGCAAGCCACCCTCCAAGAATTACAGATCATTAAGAAACATTGCTTCCAAATTCTGGTAAAGATATATGAAGGTGAGGAGCTAGACAATTTTGAGACTTAGATCAAGCACATAATCAAGGTAATTAGCGTTTATGAAAAATGTCAAGCCTCCATATTGGAGAAGCAGAAAGAAGTCTTTGAATGGGTGGAAGAAATAGATTTTTTCTTCGTAGGGATCAACCTTGATTTGTACTAGGACAAAGCTAAGCATATCTTACATCCATCTAAAGAAGTGGTCAAATAGTTCAGACACATTATGGAAAGTGTAGAAGACCAAGGAAGGCTTGGAGCAATTATTGTATTCAAAAGAAGAGATGACAAAGATGAGAAACCATGAAGAGGAGATCTAGTTCTTTTCTTCTGAGCTAAATACCTTCAAATAAAAGAAAGAAAAAAAGGTCAAGAAGGTGAAAAGAAAGAAGATAAACTATGAGGAAGTTTGGGAGGTCATACAGAGGCTCTGGGCTGCACACCCAGAAGTGTTTGCAAACTGACCACTTGGACCACTAAGCATTCTGAAGAAGCAATCTCCAGCACTTAACATAATTCCTTAAGGAAAATTTTAGTATTTTGGCCTTTTGGTCTTTTGGCCTTTTGACCCCTTCAGGACATGCATATTTTGGCATTTCAGACTTTTTTCCCCACAATAAATGTAGTTCTTTGGCCTTTTGTCCTTCTAGTTTTTGGCCTTTCGGCCTTCCAAGTTCTTCAGCCTTTTGGCCTTTCGGCCTTCCAAATATTTTGGCCTTTTTGGCTTCCGATAAGTCTAAACTTCATACCAGAATTTTGTTGTTAAACACTTAAAATTTTTGGGACATTAAAAATTCTCAGAGTAGAGGTCGGGGTCCAAAAATTTGGGTGTTTCAAGCAAGATCACATTTTTGCACACTAGTTAAACTCTAGATCAGATTGATGGTTGAATTGAGTTCATTTTGAAGGGTGTATAGGTCTCTTGCCAGTCTCCACCACTAGAAGAGCCTCTAGATGAAGAATCCAAGGAAAAATCCAAGAATCGAGAAGAAGACTCCAAGTTCTCAGAAGAAACCCTCCTTCTTTTCTCTTTCTCTTCTTATTGAATTTGATCGTCCTTACAGGGGAAAACTGATTGTAAATGGATTTAAGAATCCATGCAAGTTATCCTGTATCAGTTAGCAACAGTTTCCCTTCAGCAATGTTCTAGTTTTAGTTTATGTTTATTAATTTAGACTCTCCGATGCCCTAATTTCAACATTTAGAGTCGTAGATCCAAAACTCTATATATTATAATAAAAAATCTATGTAAAGGGATGAATTCTTAATCCAATAAAAATCTACACTTTGTGCTTCATTCATGGTGTGTGAATTTCTACTATCTATGCAAAATTATTGGATGTATGCTTGCATTATTCATTATTTTCAAAGAGCCTCTTATTTATTGTGCTTCGGATTCGCGTTTCTTTTAGTTGGAGTTTGTTGTTCTTTATTTACCTTGTTGTGATGAATGCATGGAAGAGATCATCTTTGGGCTTTACAATAATTCTATCTTGTGGGTGCGCACACCTTGGTGCCTTCATGATTTGATAGATTTTGAATATCTTGCATGAATGAATTTATCTTCTCTACAAACGCTTACACCCGGGGGGTATTGAATTGTGAGTTGGTCAGATTTATGCTTTGTGGGTTTGTTCTAAATCTCTTCATCATTCAATTCAAAAGGAAGGATTTACAATGTTTTATGTCTATAGGATTTTGTTTTAAGCATTTTTTTGTCCCTTTTTACTTTAAATCTCTTCAAATTCTCTCTTTAATTCTAAAAATCCAAATCTTGAAAATACAAAATTGCATTTTATTTACAACACCCATATATGTTAAAATGGAAAATACTAAAAAAGAACTAAAGTGTTTTGTAGTTTGATGTCTTGAACCTACCAGAAAAGACCTCCTCATGAACAATCACATTTATCTTCAACTGAGTAACCAAGCAGGTTCTGACCCAACCTCAGAGAACCTTGGGAATAACTTCATTATTCTTTCAAGAGAGGAAATCGAATCTCAAGATCCTAGAAAGTTGGATTGTATCAAAACAACACTCAAAAATTCCTATAGAATTGGGCTAACCCATGGAAGCTTCTGACTTCAGTTCCTATCTTAGGAGTAGGCCAACTCAAAATGGCTTCAACCTTACTCTTGTCCATCTTCAAGTCACCTTGGGATACTACAAATCCTAGGTAAACTAGTTCTTGTTTAATAAACTCACTCTTTTCAAGATTTATGGTGAGCTTCTTCTCCTACAACCTCTTCAACACTAGTTCTAAGTGTTTCATATTCTCTTCCTTTGTTTTACTAAAAATGGCGATGTCATCTAGATAGACAACTACAAATACACCTATGTAATCCTTCAAGAAGTCATTCACGACCCTCATAAAAGTACTAGGCACATTGGTAAGCCCAAAGGACATTACTAACCATTCATATAGCCCTTCTGTGGTTTTAATGGCTTACATCCACTGATCACCCTCTTTCATTCTTATCTGATAGTACCCACTCTTCAATTAAATCTTTGAGAAGTACTTAGCACTCCCTAAACAATCCATTAAATCTTCTATTCTAGGAATAGGAAATATATATCTAATATTTATCCTATTAATTACCCTAGAATTAGTACACATTCTCCACTTACCTCCTATTTTATCTTCCAACACCATTGGGACAACACATGGCTTATATTCTTCTTGATCAACCCCTGATCCAATAGATCTTGAACTTGCCTTGCTATCTCCTTGTTTTGTTCTAGTGTTATTTTGTATGCAGCCTTGTTAAGCAATAATACCCCTGGCACATATTCAATTTGATGATTTATCTCTCTTTGGTGGTAATGTAGCTATTTTCCCTTCACAAATGATGTCTTTAAACTAATCTAGTAACTCTTTCACTTCTGTTGGCATGAGTGCTTGTTTAGGTGTCTCCTCCTCCCTTGGCTTCACTAGGATTTCATAGTCAATTCCTTCTTACTCCTTCATGTACTTGAGGAGTTATTTCCCACTCATTAGTAGGATATTGGAATCTATCTTATCTATTATTTCTTCTTCTATTAATGACTGTATCTTATAAGTTACTCCATTCTTCTTGAATGATTACTTATTCTCCTTCCCATGGTGACCCGCTTCTCTATCATACTGCCATGGTCTTCCAAGAAATAGATGGAATGCATCCATTGGAAACACATCACAAATTATCCTATCTTGATACTTGCCAATAGTGAAATCAACCCACACTTGTTCATTCACTAAGGTATTCAGGCCCTTATTCAACCAAGTTACCTTGTAAGGGCATACATGAGAAATCTTGACCAACTTAAGTTTTTGTACTGCTTCCTCTAAGATCACATTATCAGTAGATACAGATTTAATTATGACTCTATATACCTTACCAAGTATCTTACATTGGACCCTAAATAGTGCCCTTCTCTACTTGTGTTCATCCTTCATAGGTGGCTTGATTAGAATCCTCCTAAGCATAAGATTCTCTCTCTTCTTTGAATCCAAACTAATCTTTGATTGTTTGGTCATGTCATCTTCTTGTACATAAGAAATATTCTTCTCACCTTGTGAAGATGTTGTCTTATCCAGACACCTACAGGCAGGGTGACTTAATTGGCCACAGTGGTAACACTTCATTGTTGCAAAGTGTGAGCTCCTTCAAAACCCACCTGATATTCCTCTTCCACCATTGTGAAATCCTCTTCCTCAGTTATATCCTCCTCTTTTATTAGACTCATGGTTTTGGTCAGCACCCCTAGAGTCTCTTTTACTTTTTTTTTCATTTTCCCTTCCACTAGAACCACCTCTATATCCTCCTCTAGAGTTTCTACCTCTTCCTCTACCCCTTGAGTTAGAGTTTTCCTTGTACCCTATATCTAAGAAAAATCTTCTAGAACTCTTCTGTATAGGATGGGACATCTAGGTCCTTCTATCTAAGATTTTTCCTTCTCTTATGTATTTGGATATCACAGTCTTTTTTTAGGTATTTTTCTTTCACCTTGGCCACCATAGCTTTCCAATTTGATATTGGCTTCTTCCCTTCTTTCTCTCTTTCTTCTTGCAAAAATTCCACCAAGTTAATGCTTGTCCTCTTAGACTTGATTTGGCTATCTTCACCTTCTATGCCTTTGTGATACCATCACACTCAAAATGGTTCTCCGTACCCTCAATCCATTCCATAACCATCTCTACATCCATCTTACCAGAGAATACTGGAATTCCTTCTAGGGCCTTGCCACTTAATGCCTTGACAGCCTTGAGGAATGGTGCTTGAAGTAGAGGAGGGTCTGGTTCTAGTTCTGCCTCATCTTCAACTTGTTTCTTTCCTTTATCTTTATCTTCACTCATATGTTCTTTCATCTTACTAGTTGTCTCTACTACTTCTACCAACTTCAACTTCATTTCTTCCATAGCTTCTTCAAGAATCCTATTCTTGTCTTGCTTCTCTGACAAGTCCCTTGCCAATTATGCATTGGTCACCATGGTTCTTTCTCCTATGGATTCACTTCTCTATGACATACACTAATCAATTCCCAAGCCTTTCAATGGCTCTGATACCAACTTGATGGGGAGCTCACTCTGAAGATCACTCTTGCTCCAATCAAGACCTCTCCTTGGGCCTTCTTAGGGTTCCTATCACCACCCTAACTAGAGGACAAATCTGTGATCCTCTATCTCCTTTTGAGATCTCCACCATCTTCAAACTCCCCTTAATAACTCAATGCCTAAAAGAATAGGGAACAAGGTAACTCACCCTTTTCATGCCTTCAAATTTATGGAATTAGCAACTTCCAAGCATATTCAGAAATATGGTAAATATTTTACGATTGCATTTGTTTAGGTAGATTCGTTTCTACGAATGGAAGTATCAAGGGAAATAAAAACTATATTTTCCATTAATATATACATTATTTTTATTCTGTAATATATAAAATTATTATAAAAATTGATAGAAGTAATTTTAATTTCATGTATATGGGTGGATGAGTGATTCCATGCAATAGATAATTGTTTCTTCCTACCCTCAACTCAAGTTTTTTGAACACACCTTAATACTAAGAGGGGGGTTGGATTGGTCTTAAACATATCATAAAAAAAAATTTCTCTCATAAACACTTATAAATCACCTAGTTCCTAATTATACACATTTATTAACTTTCCTTAATGATCACATTACACTTTAGGAGAATATCCACTTTTGATGGTTATATCAAGTTGTCACTTATCCACCTCAAGGGAATCTTTGACCATTAGTGATGTTATTACATTATAATTTTTTCATTTTATGTGGGTGATAGGTTGTGAATTTCATATGATTAAGATACTTTTCAACATCTTTTTGAATCCTATATTATCACCTTGCCTTTATAAGGAAGCCCCACTTAGTGCATTTTCATGTCCATGAACAATATCATCAATATTTCACTATTATCTTTAGTAAATTATCCTTAAGTTTCACTTAAGGGGGGTGTTGGTGTAATTGAGGTATTTTTCCATGTTTATATCTCTCCTACATACTAATTATATCTTACTTAGGCATACTTAAGGAATCACATATGAGTATTCAGAGCATTTCCAATTTATGTAGGGTTATCATTTATCACTTTAAAAATCTCCACCTTTGTTGCACCTGTTGCACATAATTTCTCAAACTTTGGAGGATGATTCACTTTTGGTGGACAAGTTATTCCACCTTTGATGGGTGATAAGTCCTCTCTTAATTATAATTTAAAGATACAATGACTCTTATCATTGTCTTATTCACTTCTTTGTACTCACCTTTGCTATATAACCAAGGGTTCTCCTATGTACTATGATCCATTGTATCTATTGTATTGAATTATTGATAGGAATACAATTTATCCTTTCTATATGCATTCTCTCTTGTTATTGTGTTTTAAATTTCCTCTAGATCTTGGGTGGCTACCATTATAGCCAAATCTTATAGTAATGATACAAAAGAAAAACATGAAAACCATTTTTTTAATATGGAAAACCCAATGTGAGAAAAACTATAGTGGGAATCACTGAATAAAATATAAAAAATATTTAAGCCATATGCCAAGGAGCTCGTTTCTTCCAAAAAAAAAAATTAGGCTAATATGAAAAACCTTAGGATAGGATACATACACTTTTCAAATTGAGATGAAATATCCAAGGGAAAGATACCAGTATGGACGAACTTCCAAAAGCACCACTAAGTTCTAGTAGGCACAAGGAAATGATTAATTGAAAATATTTGGATCTCCTAATTGACAAATGTAACAACTCTATAAAACCTAGACACTCACATATCTACTCTTCTACATTTGCATCACACTGATTTCACATTTAATCAACATATAACCCATGTCAATCCATGCATCCACACACACACACACACACACACACACTGATATA
>MU223317.1:4421360-4435318 GCA_018584345.1 Thuja plicata | reverse complement strand
AGATGTATGCCATTAAATACTTTATAATGATTAACTATCTATCGGTTTTCCTTCTCTATCCTTATTCTCCTTGATTACCGATAAGTAGTATAACTATTTACCGAAACTCAGTAAATAAGCAGAGTACACCAATCAATCCAGAAATGGATATGTGAAATGTAAAACAATAAAGTAATAAACCATACACACATAACACATGGATTTTAATGGGGAAACTCTGTTAAGGGAAAAACCACTGGGACCGATACCCCAAATTTTCACTCTTCTAAAGTGAGCCCTATTAGGAGCCAACCTTGTTAAAGGTTAGAAACACACTGTTAAGTGTGACCTTGTTAGAGGATTTTATACATAGAGGTTGTCACTTAGTATCAGGAATCTATTGCTACCATCCTTGAATCAACCTCCTTCTTAGACTATCAATAGGTATCAGGAAAATCCAATGCTACTTTAATGATCAACCTTTTAGGCACTCCTTGAGATGTACCTCAATATATAGAAGACTGTTAAGTCCTGCTTCGTTAAGAGACTTGATGCTTCAATGGTTAAACTAAAACACTATGACCTTTTATATTGCAACTTTGAATTGCTGATTTTCAGATCTATTTAAGTACATTACCTCTCTTACCAGTGTATCGATTCAATCCTTGTGCTCCATACTTTATGCTCTGTAATGTTGTGCTCACTATTCATCGATGTCTGCAGAATTCCTTAGCTCTTCCTTCAACTTGTTTGATCAGGACTGCATGATGTTGTTCTTCATCAGTTTTTCTTCAACATCCTCTTTCTATTCACTCCCCTTAATCCCATCTCTCTTGAAATGAATTAATCTTGTCTCTTATATAGACATAATATTCATGTTCTTAATTCTTGATTCTTGGCGTGATAAACAATCTATCTAATTAGATTTAAAGCATAACTCCTGATTTGTCTCGTAGAAATCTTCTTGCTAGCTGTACAAATCATCTTTAAATGAATCACTTAACTCTGGTAGAATAAAACAAAGTAGACAACCAATTAAGTCTATCTTTTAGCTCTGCCAGCTAGATATTTTATCATTTTCTGAACTCTTTGTTCTGTCGATCATTACTGTAGTAAGTCATCGGTGATAATTGACAGTTCCATCAGTGAAACTCCAGTTAGCTTCATGATCTCCATCCGTCAGGCATCATTGGAATTTTACTCGTCAAGAAACCTTCTAAATTTTCTCATCGGGCACTCTGTGGTTCTTCTTTGTCAGGAAATACTATTCTTCTGGTCGTCGGGTATCACTATAACTTTTTATCTTCGCTCTGTCTGTCGATGTGCACTCCGTCGGTGTTGTTTTCTACTTAATGAATACATGAATTTTATGTATTTCTAGAAGTATAACCTTGGTTCCTTTGGTTCTTTAAAGTCTTTGGAATTATGTACATGACTTTACATATGATATCAAGTTGACATCAATGACAATACAATCCATTAACTGATTTAATGACTTGCATTATCTTTAACTTAACATTATCAAACATTTAATCACTTACATGTCATCAATCTATCCCTTTGGCATTGATGAAAACATACTATATTATCACACTATACTATTTCTAATACAATATGAAATACAATAGTTGAGATTCATCAAACTACCAATCATTGTGTTTTGATAACCGATAAAAATGTCTGACCATCGGTAAGCTCTATTTTATCCTAGATTTTATTCATTGCAGCTCTCTATCTTTCTTCTTCTAATGTGTTATGTTCTCTCCTTGTGTCAATTTCTCTCTTTTGAATATTCTTCTCTTTTGATGTCTATTTCTTCTTGTCAACAACTCTCCCTTTGTATAATCTTTCCATACAATCTCTCTCCCTATGGATATAATCTCTCCCTATTGGAGTAATCTGATAATGGACAATCTCTCTCTTTTTTCTGTTGATAATCTCTCTCGAAGAATGTGATAATATGGATAATCTCTCTCCCTTTGACAACAATGCCAAACAAGTATTTTATAGATATGTGTCATTATTGTCAAGTAATATTTTCTTTCCATCCATAATATATTCCTTGAATTCCCCTTATCCATCAGCAATAAAACAATATACTCTAGTGCTCGGTGATGATATATACCTGTCTATATATAGATGTAGCTTTGACGTTCATCTTTTTTCTTGCATCAACATGAATGATATTCTGATAATATATAGGGTGATGCAACCTTCTAGTCATTTTACTGACTCGTAGACAAGGGTTTGACCCCTAGTCTTTTCCTCAAGTATTCAAATGTATCCTTGGGGTAGCTTGGTGAAGACATTGACCAATTTTTATTTGGAATTCACATACTTAAGTATCACTTCCTTTTCTTGAACTTGTTCTCTCAAATAATGATACTTGATGGCAACATTTTTAGTCTTAGCATGGATGACTGGATTCTTGGAAATGTTTATTGCATTGGTGTTATCACAATAGATAATTACTGGTTCTAGGATCTTCATATGCATACCTTCCAGTAACTATTTTATCCATGCAATATTTGAGAAATTTGTAGCAGCAACAACATACTATAATTTTGCAGTAGACTGAGAGATGCATCTTGGCTTCTTGCTAATCCATGTGACAAGTCTGTCACCCATAAAGAATGCTCCTCCAGTTGTTCTCTTCCGGTCATCAAGATTCCCAGCCCAATTAGCCTCGGTAAACACCTTAAGTTGAAATTTTCCTTCTCTTCTATTCCATAAGGCATATTCCTCAGTATGTTTTAGATATATTAAAATTCTTTTCATTGTAGTCATATGTGATTCTCTCGGATTAGCAGAAAATCTAGAAACAATTCCTACTGCATGTGCAAAATCTGGTCTAGTATGGACAACATACATAAGTTTACCTATCATTGATCTATACAAAGTCTGATTTACCTCTCGTGTCTTTTCCTCCTTTGTCAACTTACATCCAGTAGCCATCGGTGTTCCAACTAGTTTGGAATCTTCCATCTTGAATATTTTGAGGACCTCTTCAATGTATTTGGACTGTGTAATGAAAATACCTTCACATTGTTGCATAATCTGTAGACCAAGAAAGAACTTGATCTCGCCAAACATAGACATCTCAAACTCTTTTCTCATCTCATTAGAAAATGATTTTCATAGCATATCATTGCCTCCAAATATGATTTCATCAACAAATATTTTAGCAATCAAAGTGTTAGCATGAGTATCTTCCTTCAAATAAAGAGTATTTTTTTCACTAGTCCTTACAAATCCAATATTTATTAGATAGGAATTAAGTCATTCATACCAGGCTCTAGGAGCTTGTTTCAATCCATACAAGGCTTTTTGAAGTCTACATACCATGTTTCTCTTGTCTGGATCTACAAATCCTTTTGGTTGCTCAATGTATACCTCTTCTTCAAGTATTCCATTTAGGAATGTTGACTTTACATCCATCTGGTATACATTGAATCCTTTGAATGCAACATAAGAAAGTAGTATTTTTACACCTTCTAGCCTAGAAATGGGTGCAAAGGTCTCTCCATACTCTATACCTTCCTCTTGTGCATACCCCTTGCATACTAGTCTTTCTTTGTTTCTTGTGACTTCTCCATTCTCATTTAGCTTATTCCTGAATATCCATTTTGTACCGATGACATTCTTGTCATCCATTTTTGTCAAAAGTGACCATGTCTTATTTTTCTCAATCTTCTCAATCTCATCATTCATAGCACTTACCCATTCTTCATTATCAAGTGCAGCATTGACAGATTTTGGCTCAAACTCACAAATTAAACAACTTTAGTTTAGAGACTTACTTCTTGTTCTTGTACTAGCTTTCTTATCTCCTATGAGCTGGATCTCTGGATGGTTCCTTCTTACATATCTAGCAAGTATAGGTACAGATCCTTGTCTACCATCTTGATCATCCTTTTGTCCTTCATTCTATTCTTCATCACTCTGCACATTATTTTGATTAGTATCCTAACCGTCGGTAATTGCAGTCTGACCGTCAGTTGCAACATTTTGTTATTCTATAATTAAGCATTATTTCTTGGGTAGAGTGTTAAGTTCAACACAATATACAAATTTGTTGCAGTCCTCTGGTTATTTTGTGCTTTCCATCTCATTCCTTTCTACAAATTCATCTATCTTTACATTTTCACTTTCAACAATATTGTTAGAAGCCTTGATAAGATATTTATTAGATTTTCTCTTTGTGGAATACCCTAGAAAGATACCTTCATCACTCTTGGTGTCAAGCTTTCCATTTCTATCATCCTTCAAGATATAACATTGACTACCAAAGATTTTGAAGTAACTGACATTGGGTTTTTTACCATACCATAGCTCATAAGGTGTCATCTTTGTGTCCTTCAATTGTACTATGTTTAATGTGTAGACAATAGTACTGACAAATTCCCTCCAGAAGATTTAGGTGATGCATTTCTCTATCATCAGTGTTCTTGCACAATCAACTATGGATCTGTTCCTTCTCTAGGAAATCCCATTTTGCTATGGTGTTCTTGGTGCAGAAATCTATCTTTTTATACCATGCTCATTGTAGAAATTAGTGAATTCATTTGATATAAACTCTCCTCCTCTATCTGATCTCAAGAATTTAAAATTATTACCACTTTGTTTCTCTAGCATAGCCTTATACCATTTAAACATCTTGAATGATTCAGATTTATCTTTTAGAAACATTACTATCATCATTCTAGAGTAATCATCAACAAAGAGAATAAAATATCTATCTCCATAATAACTCTTTGCCCTCATTGGTCCACATAGATTAGTATGGACTAATTCTATAATATTATCACATGTATGGGTTTTAATTTTGAAACTATACTTTGTCATTTTACCTTTTTGACAATTCTTGCACATGATGTTGTCAGGCTTTGTCACCGTCGGTAAGCCTTTTACATTTCTCCTTCTACTTATTTTCATCATGTTGTCAAAATTCACATGACACAATCTTTTGTGCCACAACCATATGTCTTCATTTTTATTCATTAAGAAAGTGGTATTAGTATCATTCAGATAGAATAAGTTACATCCAATCAATCTTCTTGATTCATTGAATATCTTTGCCTTCTCATTCTCAAATGCTACTCTGTGACCTGAATTATTCAACTGAGAAATACTCAACAAATTATAATTCAATCCTTTTACCCAATAAGCATTTTCATATTTAATCAGGTTATTCAACATTATAGTTCCTTTAACTTCAACTGGACAAGGTGTATCATTACCCATTCTCACTGTACCACCATTATAATACTCAAAAGTGTTAAAATCTTCTTTGTCACCGGTCATGTGGTGAGTACATCCACTATCTATAATCCAGATGTCATTATTTCTAACCTTAGATATGAGTGCAGTTTCTTCATACCTTTCATCTTCATCTGAATCATCTTTCACAGCCACAAACTCCATCTCGATTTCATCATCAGGTTTGGTGTCATTATCTTCATCTTTGCAAGCAGTAAGGTAGCTGGCTTTCTTGCCTTTGTCCTTGTGGTCTCAGGTATCTCTTCTTTCTGATTGTCGGTAACTTCTATAATATATGTTATCACCTCTTTAATATTTCTTCTCAAAAGGTCTGTCATTACCTCTATCATCTTTTCTTCTGTTAGGAGATCTTGTAGAAAAGTGTCCAATCTCTTTACAATTAAATCATACAAGTGGTAAATTTCCTTTGTATTTACCTTTGCCTCTCTGCCTTCTTCTAGCCATAAGTGTTTCGATTTCATCTAGATCTTCTTCTTCACTTTAAATTTCATTATCTCGTCTAGATGTGTGTCTATGAATTGATTTTCTTATTCTCATAGAATACTTAAATATAGACTCTAATTTTGGTAAGACACTATTATCAAAGTTATTCATCTCAAATGAAATCAGTCTACCAATTAAACTATCAAGAGTAACTGTATTGTTTGCTACTGCTCTCATTTCTTGTATAGCAGAAACACTAATAGCATATATAGGTAGTAAAGTTCTTAAGATTTTACATACCACTCTATCCTCTTCAAGTGTACATCCAACTCCTCATATAGCATTGACTACCTCTTTGATTCTTGTGTTGTATTATGTGATGTTTTCTCCTTCTTTCATTCTGAGGTCATCAAATATTCCTCTAGGGATTTCTGCCTTGGCTCTTAGAAAATTTGTATCACCTCCATGTACAAGCTTCAATTTGTCTCACATTTTCTTTACAATTTTTCAATCTTTGACATCTTCAAATTCAGCATCAGAGACTAAGGAAGAAATCTCTATGACCATGCAGTTGTGTTTATGCTTTTCCCTCAATTGATCTACTCTTAATGATCTTGTGGGAAACACATATTCAATATCTAGCAATTGAGTAACACCATTACCAATACCTAATAAGTGAATTCTTATCCTTCTTTTCCATGAAGAAAAGTTGTCTTTGTTCAACTTAGTCACATCTTTTATGTTCATCTTGTGATCTTGACTTAGGTCTTGAAACCTTTGTTCTAAGCACACAATTTCTGATACCAATTGTTAGTAATATCTGAGAGGGGGAGGGGTGAATCGGTGGCCTAAAAAATTTATCCTTAAAACTTAACCACATGTTGGTACTCCCAAATTTGGCGCAAATTTGGAGTGACCATGTTAAACTTTTCATTAAGGAAAGATGAGTACCCTAAAAACAACTTTTGAGAAGGCTTAGTTAGAGTGCTTGAAAAAGATACCTTGGTGATTTTCATCATACTTTACTTGAGAAGAGGGTTCAATACCTTTCATTTCAAATATGAAGTGGGTTCCAACTCCTAAATTCCAAATCTGATATGTTTAGGGTGCAGTCATTTTGAGTTGGTCACCTAAATCTGCTTTTTGCTAATGTGTCATTTTGTTGTCCCAGGCCTAGTTTGCTTCTGAATATCTTGCACCATGTTGAGTTTCATAAGTCACTACTTTGGGAATTTTTTATATGCATATCAGAGAGTCTATTTTTCATAACCAAAGACATTTCAAATCAATTTGATAAGTTTTCTATATTCCCCAAAGTTGGTTGCCCATAATTATGTATATCTTTGTTCTGCCCAAAAATCTAAATAGCCCAGTTTGACTAGTTATAACTTTTGACCAGTCGATTCAATTGAAAAAATTTATTTTGTACTATGTTCCAGTGGTCACATAATTCATATTTTTTAGTTTCCGGATGATGATGAATCCATTTGAGCAGTTTGCCAGTCTGATTATGTTGGCACTTTGTTAAGTTTCCCAAAGTTGTTGAATGCAGATTTCTGAATACCTTATTTTGAAGGCCTGCATCTTTGATCAAATGGATAGGTATGACATTATGGTGTGTTCCCAGGTATTGTAAGCATGAAAATGAACCAATATTTCTATTTTTTAGATCCCTATGAAATCAGATGACAAGTTATCTAGAACCATTCTATTAGTGAATAATTCTGATTTCCCGAGTATTCAAGTACATAATTTCCAAGTTGTCCACTTTGAGGTCTTGAAGATGTATACCCGGATGAAAATTTTGGATACTTGAGTTTTCCCTCATATTGTAAACATAAGAGTGCACCCATTTGAATATTTACAGATTCCTACCAATCCATCTATTCATTTTTCTAGAGCCTTTCCATTTCCATTTTATTAAAGTTTCACTGAAAGTGCAGAATTCAGAATTAAGTGACCTACTTTGTACTTTCCTTGTTTGCACCCAGTTCAAGGTCAAGGGTAATTGAAGGTTTTTCTGCATTATAAACTTTTAAGTGAACTCACCTGAAGAATTTTAGACTTTGACTAGTCCAGTTGATCACTTTCGCATGCTATTTCCAAACCTAATTTCTGCATATTCACCGAGTTTAAAACCAGAAATGTATTAAGGGGCTAACTTTGCAGATTTGTATCAGTTGAATAGTTTGCTTTCATGGGAAGATAGTTGAGGATTCATGTTCTACATATGAAATTAAATCTATGTTTTGAGGTTGATATTTTGAAGGTTCTTCCTAGTGACTATGAATTCAGTTTCAGAAGCAGTTTATTCAGTTTGCAGTGCAGAACAAAGTCAAGTTTACAGAATGGTCATTTTATGAGAGTGATAAATTTTTGTTTAAAATATGTTTTCAGGAACAAATCAGAGCATCATACATATTACATATGAATGTACTGTCTAACTCGATGGTGAAGCTTCAGAACATGATTTAGTGATTTTGAAATAGCCGACCTAAATAAGATTTATGTTGATTCAACATTTTACATTTGCACTATTTTCTGAAGTACTAAGTTTGAATAGTTATGTCTTGCCCCAGAGGATAAATCTAAAGATGCCCTCTTGCATGCATATTTATTCTAGATAAATGAATATTTTTGCCAGGTGACGGGATTAGATTCCTTGTTTCAATCAGTTTTTGAGACTAGTTCTGGAAGCCAGTTGCCATTAAAAAGTTTAGTTTGCAAAAGTGATTGTAAATTTGCTAGTTTGATGTCTTGAGATAATTTGCATAGTATTTTGTACCTAAAAAGGTGAAAGCATATTTGAAGTTTTCATTTGAACTTTAAGTTGAAACACATCAGAACTGCATTTGTGAACAGAGGAGTTAAAGTTTGAGTGAAAATTGACAAAGATAAAACTGATTTCAAATTATTAACACAAAGATTTTTGGAACAATACAATTGGCAAGTATAATCAAAACTAAAGGTGCTACTTATGCTATGGTCAAACATTGCAATTAAAGAAGGAGCTGGTAGGGAGAGTAAAGAACTCAATTCCTAGGACAAAATAGAGGCTCCCATGCTCAGCAATGAAGAATGTTGGTGCCATGTTCTTTGTATTCTTGATGTTTGAATGGAAATTCCAGCATAAATTAATTAGATATATGTTTTAAATTTTTAAATATGCACTAAAGAAAGGCTAGATACATTCATTTTAAAGCATTCTTTTGTAAATACATCTTCCTAGTGGCTATGCAATATGTTATAGTGCATTGTAAAAGAGGGATCCATCACCCAATTGGAGACTCCAGGCATTGGCCATAAGTGAAAGTCCACCGCTGGAAAGAGAGGTGATCTGCACAGTATGGGAAGCAATACAAGATGCCAATGCTAAGTTGAAAACAAAACATGCATCTTGCACAACATATTGGGGAAGGCTGTCAGCATTTCAAAAGGGGCAAAAAATATTAGCATTACTAAACACTAGGAATTTATGCAGAATCAGCATAAAAGGAGGAAGTTTAAAACATTGATATTATAATCTAATTTGCAATGGAAAGGGCATTGAAATCCAGCATAGCATTTGGGGAGTATTTTAAACATTTGAAAATAGACAAAATTAAATCTGCAAATGTATTAACATGCACAGCTCTTGGGGAAGAATAGAGGACGTCTATATTTTAAAATATCAAAACAATGTAATTCCAATGAAGCTTGGTGTCTTGCACAGAGAATGAAGGAATATTTTGTTCTATTTTGAATGTTTTAAAGTTATAAAAGGTGAAGTCTTCATTGCATAGTGGGCTGCGCAGAGGAAGTTTTAAGAAGTTTTAAACATTATAAAGTGCAATTTGCAGTTTTTAAACCATGTTGCCAAGTTCCAGCGCAGAGCACAAAAGAGGAGTATTAAATCATTGAACAAAAAATTTGAATGCCATAAACTTTGCATAGAGATTAGACAGAGAAATGGAGGACCCAGCACAACAAGGGGGAGTTATAAAACAATGGTTTTGCAAAATGAATGCCCTAAAGTCTATGCTGAAATGAAAATAAGGCTGTGTAATTTTTAAAAGAGACTCTAGTGTTTGCGTAAACTGCTAAGGAGAGTTTTTTTTTAAGATTTTTGTTTAAAAATGAAAATGGAAACCATGAAGAAGGACGCCCAGACCTCTGGAAAACATGGATGGTCTCCATTTGCAAGAAAATGATGCCATTAGTGAGCAGTTTTGATGATACTCTCATAAACATAGAAAAAATAACAAAGGCATATGTCCCACATTGTCTGTGCATAGGCATTTTTTAGTATTTATATACTAAAACACATAGTTAACAAATAAGATGAAGAGCCCAGAGGCTCTTGGCGGCCTCTATGATGCTGGAAGTTGGAATGGAGGTGGGACCCCCTTATTTTGAGCTAGAATTCGAGAATGCTGTAATAGCATTGGGGGATTTAGTCCCACATTCTTGCCATAGTACAATTTCTGATGTTTATATGCAAAGACATAAACATATTAGTTTTAAGCTAATGAGGAGGCTATCCACACGTGCGTCCAAGTGGAAAGTGCCTCAGTTTCTATGGCCAAAATTGAAGGTAAGTAAATTTTGTAGAACTGATGATGTGGACATGTGATGATGCAGGTAATGACATGGCAAGGTGACACATGGCGCTCAATTGCGTGGACACTAGAAGATGACTGCCGGAGGAGAAAACCGCCAAGACTTGGCGACTGAACACTAGCGGTTAGTCATGTGGTCGTTGAATGTCAGTGCTAACCACTGTAACCAAGAGGTAACCACCAGTCGTGTGGTCGCCAGATGAAGATATTGACCACTAGATGTAGTCGTGTGGTCGCTAGTAAAATGTTCTAAGTCAAAATCTATTTAGAGACTCGGAGACTGAAGCTAGTCGCCAAGTCTCCAAATCAGACCATGGTTAGGCAAATTTTTTAGAGACTTGGAGACAAGGTGAAAAGGTGAACCCAGGGTTAAGGAATAGTTAAATATTAGTTTAGAGCAGCCAGTAAGAGCATGCCACATGTCAAAATTTGGTTAGTTTTGGGTAAAAAATGCAGAAAATTGAGAGTTTCAAAGACATTGGAATAAGCACAGGATAAATTTTAAATGAATTCTACAGTTTGCAAAATTTTAATATTTATTCTCAGAGGATTTGTGAATAAAGAGTGAAAGATCAGTTTTGTTTCAAATGATATCAGATTTCAGTGAAGGATTGCTTGCAAGCTAAGAGAGATGCCAAGAAAGATTAGATTTTACTAAAAGATAAGTTCAGACTTTGGGCAACCAAATATGATCAGATTTGAAGATATTTGCAGAGTAAAGTCAGATTTGCAGAAGAGTAAGACAAGGTGCATGGTAGTTTATTGCAAATCATATTGCAGAGGCTTTCTTGGAGGAGTTTTCAACAGTGATAATGAGATTTTCTCAGAGATTAAGGATCAAATCAGATTTGTAAAGGCATTCAGGAAGAAGAAAAATGATATTAGATTTTAAAGATTTGCAAAGAGTGAAGTTAGAGAATGAAGTAAAAGACAAGGAAAGTCAGTTTTTGAAGAGATAGAGATATCAGATTTTGGTCACCGATGGAGTTCAAATTTTTACTGAGAAAAGACAGAATGAGACAAATCATATTTTCAAAGGAGAGACAGGTGTGAATTTCTCAGAGGTTTTAGGGTTTCTCCTTCCTATATCTTTCTTTCTTGTCTCAATTGTAGAGGTTCCTTTCCTCTACTCTATTATGGGTTTTTTCCCTGCAGTTGCCCAGAGCAGGTCCCTGTTGGTTTTGTTGAACTTTTTATTTGCAAAATATACTTCTATGTCTTTGATATTCTAAAGGCTTATTGTCTGGATATGTTGAAACATAATCCATTAATAGAATATAGTGTAGTTTTCCCTCTTTCATATTATCTTATCTCTTTGCATTCTGTTTGTGCTCTAGTGTGTTTCACTTGTAAGGCATTTGAAATACACCTGCTACAAGGTAGTTTTTCTAATCATTTATGAGTTCCTTTCAAGGAGAGGACTAAGTTTCATATATGATTTCAGAGAGCAAAGCATTGTGATAAGGATTTGATGCAGATGTATGTATATGAGAGGATAGTTTGTAAGGCACTCTATCTCAGCTGCATGTAGTTTGTAAGGCACTCTATAGTATCTCTATTGGTTTATCTCTGCTAATTCATGTTTTCATTGACTCTTTGCCTAAGGGATAGGCACTGGTCTAGGGTATAGTTTGCAATTTTTTCTTCATCCAATATCAAATTCATTTCAATAAAATATACTTTTGTTACTTAGAACAAATGAGCTGAACTCATTAGGGACTCATATCAGCAGGATATTGTCCATTTTATTGATTCCTTGGAGAGTGAATCAACTAGGTTATCCCTCCTTAAAAGGAAGAAGGATGAAAATCTGTGTATCACTGATTTATGCTATATTTACAATCATGGTTTGTATGGTTAAGTTTTGCATTTGGTTATGCTTGGTCATATGCAGAGTGTTTCATAAAGTTGATTTAATAAGCTTCTAATAGCAAATCAGTGTCCACATTCATATATATATATATATATATATATATATATATATATATATATATATATATATTGTGTAATCAGTAATCATAAAGAGGTAAAACCTGCCTAAGTATATGTGGAGCTCAAAAATGAAGAAGGATCTTATCCAATCCTTAGCAATTAGGCTTTTCTTGAATCTGAATCAATATAGACAGCATGGTGTTCAAGTAGTCATTTCAAGCATTATGATTCATACAGGAAAAAACCCTAACACCACCAATCTATAAATCTCAGATTATTATGTCCCTACAAGATGCATTCCATGAAATACTTTATAATGATTAATTGTCTATCAGTTTTCCTTGTCTGTCCTTATTCTCCTTGATTACTGATAAGCAGTATAACTATTTACCAAAATTTAGTAAATAAGAAGACTATACCAATCAATCTAGAAATGCATATGTGAAATGTAAAACAACAAAGTCATAACATACACACATAACACATGGATTTTAACGTAGAAACCCTATTAAGGGAAAAACCACAAGGACCGGTACCCCAAAATTTCACTCTTCTTAAGTGAGCCATGTTAGGAGCCAACCCTGTTAAAGGTTGCAAACACACTATTAAGTGCAACCTTGTTAGAGGATTTTATACATAGAGGTTTTTACTTAGTATCGGGTATCTATTGCTACCATCCTTGAATCAACCTCCCTCTTAGACTGTCAATAGGTATCAGGCAAATCCAACGCTAATTTCATGAATCAACCTTTTTGGCACTCATTGAGATGTACCTCAATATATAGAAGATTGTTAAGTCCTGCTTGGTTAAGAGACTTGATGCTTCAATGGTCAGACTGAAACAGTCTGACCTATTTATATTGCAACTTTGAATTGCATATTTTCAGATCTATTTAAGTACATTACTTCTCTCACCAATGTATCAATTTAATCCTTGTGCTCCATACTTTCTAGTCTATGATGTTGTGCTCACTGTTCATTGGTGTCTGCAGAATTCCTTAGCTCTTCCTTCAGCTTGTTTGATTAGGACTGCATGAAGTTGTTCTTCATTAGTTTCTCTTCAGCATCCTCTTTCTATTCACTCCCCGTAATCCCATCTCTCTCAAAATGAATTAATCTTGTCTCTTATATAGATATTAGACATAATATTCATGTTCTTTATTCTTGATTCTTGGCATGATAAACAATCCAGCCAATTACATTTAAAGCATAACGCCTGATTTGTCTCATAGAAATCTTCTTGCCAACTATACAAATCATCTTTAAATTAATCACTTAACTCTGGTTGAATAAAACAAAGTAGATAACTAGTTAAGTCTATCTTTTAGCTCTGCCAGCTAGACATTTTGTCATTTTATGAACTCTCTGTTTTGTCAGTCACTATTGTAGTTAGTCATCGGTGACAACTGATAGTTGCATCATTGGAATTTTACTCATTGGGAAACCTTCTGACTTTTCTCGTCGGGCACTCTGTGGTTCTGCTTCGTCGGGCAACACTATTCTTTTGGTCGTCGAGTATCACTGTGACTTTTCATCTTTGTTTTTTCTGTCGGTGTGCACTCCCTCTGTGTTATTTGTCACTTAATGAATACATGACTTTTATGTATTGATAGAAGTATAAACTTGGTTCCTCTGGTTCTCTAAAGTTTTTGGCATTATGTACATGACTGTATAGATGATATCAAGTTGACATCAATGATAATACAATCCTTTAACTGATTTAATGTCTTGCATTATCTTCAACTT
>MU223317.1:4372487-4413206 GCA_018584345.1 Thuja plicata | reverse complement strand
TGACAGAGATGTCAAATTCATGGGTCATTTTTGGAAGACCTTATGGAGAAGATTGGGAACTAATTTGTCCCACATTTCTGCCTACCATCCTCAAACAGATGGTCAGACAGAAGTTATCAACAGAGTGCTGGGAAACTTGCTAAGATGTTTAACAAAGGAGTATGGACAAGCCTGGGATCAAGTGTTGCCACAGGCAGAATTTTCTTATAATGATAGTGTTAACAGGACTACAGGGAAAAGCCCATTTCAGATTGTATATGGGATACATCCACGTGGATTTTGTGAACTTAGAGAGTTAAAAGGACAGGGAGTGATAAGTGGACATGCTGATGACTTTGCACAGTCTATGAAGGAGATACATGATCAGGTGAAGAAGAATCTGATTGAGGCAAATCAAAGGTTGAAAGAGAAGGTAGATGAAGGAAGGAGAGAAGTCCAATTTCAAATTGGAGATCTGGTAATGGTACATCTAAACAAATCCAGATTATAGAAGGGGATTCCTGCTAAGCTGTAAATGAGGAGAATAGGTCCCTGCAAGATATTGGAGAAATATGGGCAGAATGCCTATAAAATTTATTTACCTAACAATTTGGAAATGTCACCTATTTTTAATGTGCAGGATTTGATTCCATATAGAGGACCAGTGATACCTGAGACTACTCAAAAGATGGAAGTAGGAAAAGATGTTCAAGGTATACAGGTGAAGAATAAGTCCAAGTTGCAAGCAGAGAAAATCCTAGATTCACGAGTTTAGAAGACAAATCAACGAAGGGTATATAGAGAATACCTTGTCAAATGGTTAGGGTTACCAGAAGTAGAAGCAACATGGATGGATGAAGAAGACTGCAAAAAACAAGGAATTAGTTCAGCATTGCTGTCGACTAATTCAAACTAAATTCTTCCTTCACAGAGGGGGGAGTATGGTGCAGAGCACCCTAGGGTTTTAGCTCCGAATCCCTAGCTGGTTAGCAATGGTGGTCTAGGAGCAGATCACAGTTAGCAGTCAGTCTCTGTTTGAAACCTTAATAGTTCTTAACTCCTAGTGAAAGAGCGGGTTAGTCGCGCAGTTGGCAAATGATCAGCGGTTAACGTGAAATAGTCTGCGATTACACGACAAAGGTTGGTCACCAAGTCAGGAGATGATCGGCGGTTGGAATCAAACAGTCTGTGATGACACAACAAAGGATGGTCACCAAGTCAAAATATGATCGACGGTTAGCATCAAACGGTCTACGATTACATGACTAAGGCTTTTTTCCAAGTCAGAAGATGATCGACGATTAGCATCAAACGGTCTGTGATTACATGACTAAGGCTTGTTGCCAAGTCGGCAGATGCACAGTGGTTAATAGGAAATAGTTGGTGATGACGTGATAAGGCTTATCGCACAGTCATAGGATGAATGATGGTTAGGTTGAAACAGTCACGACAATGCGATGACAGTGTATTGCCAAGTCGCAAGAAGGTCGGCGGTTAAGTCACTCAGTGTGGCGATGACGTGACAACAGTGTGTAGCAAGGTCGCAGGATCACAGGCGGTTAAGGCACTCAGTGTTGCGATGACATGACAACAGCGTGTAGCAAGGTCACAGGATCATAGGTGGTTAAGTCAAAAAGTGTTGCGACAACGAGATGACTGTGAGTCGCGTGATCGTAGGATAACAAGTAGTGAAGTTTATCAGTACTGCGATATCGCGACTAAAGGAAGATTTGACTTGTCAACATTGGAAGAAAATGCCAAGATAAAAAGAGAATGCCATGGAGGAAAACGTTGTCCACATTGATAGCCATGCTGAGAATGATGACAGTTGCAGGAGGAAGATGAAGAGCTGAGGTAGTTAGAATCTTCAGACGACGGGTAACCTAGAAACGGTTACAAATAAAGAAGAGGCCGAATATATGATCAAGAAGGAAAACTTGTAATAGAGGTTGGAGAGGTTGGAGAAGTGAGAGACTGAGTAGACTAGCGAAGAAGATTTTAGTTTGCTTTGTAATTTTTAGACTTTCAATAAAGAATAGTTCCTGTGTGTTCTGTGTGTTCTTCTGTTGTGTGCAAACTTCTGTAGAGTAGGGTTTTGAATTCAGTTAAGGATCATGGATGCTTTTTGACTCTGATAATCCATCCTATGGAGTGTGACCATCAAGAAGCATCCCTCATGTATTTTATTTATGTTTCTATGTTTGGGGTTGAGAAGAGGCTAGTCAGAATTGTAGACAAGTCTTAGGCAAGCTTGATGGTCCGGCTAGAGAACTTGTAGGAGAGAAAGATAGAAGGAGAAGGTGCATGAATGACTTTATTCAGTCATAGAGAGAAAGATAATATGAAGAGTGAATCATTTTTGTGGGTAGGAAACCTAGGAGAGGGGGAGTATAGAAATCCTTCTGGTTAGGGTCTGTGAGTAACCCTAAGAGACTCAAGTGTGAGTCTAAAGGATCCAAAAGTGAGTAGGGTCCAAGGTGAGATTCCTAAGAAAGAGTAGGATTCTAGGAGCAAGGTGACCTCCCCATGACTAACCCTCCTCTACCTGAGGAACCATTCCTCAAGGAACTCAATGAATTGAGTGGCAAGGCTCTAGAAGGCATTCTAGTGTTCTCTGGTAAGATGGATGTAGAGATAGTTATGGAATGGATTGAAGGCATGGAGAACCACTTCAAATGTTATGGGATCACAAAATAATGGAAGGTAAACATAGCCAAGTCTAGGCTAAGAGGACAATAACTCACATGGTGGAATTTTCTCCAAGAATAAAGGGAGAAAGAAGGAAAGAAGCCCATAGAAAATTTGAAATCAATGGTGGAAAAGGTGAAGGAGAACTACCTTCCATAAGACTATGAAATTTAGTTACACAAGAAAAGGAAAAACCTTAGGCAAAAGGACCTAGATGTGCCATCATACGTAGAATAATTCTAGAAGCTTTGTCTTAGATCAAGAATATAGGAGACAGAGAGCATCAAGGTTGCTTGGTACCTTAATGGATTAAGGTGGAATATACAAGAAGAAATATTTCTCTTTACCCTAACTTCCATTCAAAGTTGTTTCCAAATGGCTTTGAAAGTGGAAGATAAACTCAAAAAGATGCAAGGCTCTAACTCTAGAGGAGGAGGAAGGGGTAGAGAAAATAGAGGTGGTCATAGAGGAGGTTCAAGTGGAAGAGGCAATGATAGTAGGAGCCAAGGTGCCTCAAAATATATAGAAAAAGGGTATGAGTTAAGAAATAGAGGTGGATGCAATAGAGGAAAGGGTTATTATAACAATGAAAGAGGAATATCAGGGGGTTTTGGAAGAAGTTCTCATTTTTCTTCCATGAAATGATACAATTGTGGACAATTGGGACACCCTGTATATATATTCCCTAACAAACCCTCATCTTCACAAGGAGAGAAAAATACTGCCAATGTCCAAGAGGGGGGCTGTTCTAAACAATTAGAGGTGAGTCTAGATTTAGAGAAGGGAGAACATCTCATGTTGAGAAGAATCTTGATCAAGACACCCACCAAAGATGAAAATAAGCAGAGAAGGGATCTTTTTAGAGTCAAGTGAAAGATATTGGGAAAAGTGTGCAAATTTATCATTGATTCAGGGTCCATAAATAATTTTATATTTGATGAGGCAGTAGAGAAGTTGAAACTCACTAAGATTCCACATTTGTATACCTATAAAGTTACATGGTTAAACAAGGGGAAAAAAACTTGGTAAATGAACAAGTGTGTAGAACTCACCATTGGAAAGTATCAAGATTGCTAATGGATGCATGCCATCTGTTGCTTGAAAGACCATGACAGTATGACATGAAAGCAGTCCATAGTGGGAAAGAGAATAAGTACTCCTTCAAGAAGAATGGAGTAACTTTAAAAATTCAATCTTTGATAGAGGAAGACATAGTGGAGAAGACAGATACTAGTACACTACTGATGAGTGGGATAGAATTCCTAAGGGATATGAAGGATGAAGGAGTTGGATATGAAATCATGTTAAAGTCAAATGAGGAGGAGACTCATAAGAAAGAACCTATGCCAAAGGAATTGAAACAACTGTTAGATTAGTTTAAGGATATAATATGTGAGGGTACACTAGCTACACTACCACCAAAAGAGCGAGATAAGTCATCAGATTGAATTTCTGTGAGGAGCATTTTTTCCAAACAAGGCTGCATATAAAATGACACCAGAGAAAAACAAGGAGATAGCCAGAAAAGTGCAAGAAGTTTTGGACCAAGGGATGATTAGAAAGAGCATAAGCCCATGTACTGTCCCAGTGGTATTGGCTCCTAATAAGGGATGTAAGTGGATAATGTGTACTGATTCTATGGAAATTAATAGGATAACTATTAGATATAGATTTCCTATTCCTAGAATAGAGGATTTAATGGATTGTTTGGGGGGTGCTAAGTTCTTCTCTAAAATTGATTTGAAAAGTGGTTACTGTCAAATTAGGATGAAAGAAGCTGATGAGTTGAAGTTAGCCTTTAAGACTACATAGGGGTTATATGAATGGTTAGTTATGCCCTTTGGGCTTACCAATGCACCTAGTACCTTTATGAGGGTGATGAATGAATTCTTGAGAGACTACATAGGTGCATTTGTAGTTGTCCATCTAGATGACATCCTCATTTTTAGAAAGACAAATGAGGATCATATGAAACACTTGGAGTTAGTGTTGAATAGGTTGTAGGAAGAAAATATCACCATAAATCTTGAAAAGAGTGAGTTTATGAAGGAAGAACTAGTCTACCTAGGATTTGTAGTTTCCCAAGGTGACTTGAAAATGGATAAGGACAAAGTAAAGGCCATATTCAAATGGCCTACTCCTAAGATAGGGACTGAAGTTAGGAGCTTCCGTGGGTTAGCCCTATTTTATAGGAAGTTTATTAGAATATTTAGTGACATTTATGCTCCAATTCTAGAGACCATTAAAGTAGGGTTGAAAACCAAATTTGTATGGACCAAGCTAGCTAATGAGGGGTTCGAAATATTGAAGAGAGAAGTAGCCACACAACCTATATTTCTGTTACCAAGTTTTGAAAAACCTTTCATAGTAGAGTGTGATGCCAATAGCATAGTAGTGGGGGCTTTCTTAAGCCAAGAAGGTAGGCCTATGGAATTTTTCAGTGAGAGATTGAATGAGGAAAAGTCTAGGTACTCTTCCTATGACTTGGAGCTATATGCTCTTTTAAAATCCCAAAAGAAATGGAGGCATTACTTATTGCCTAAAGATTTTTTTGTCTTTACAGATAACCAAGCATTGATTTATATCAATAATCAAGACAAGCTTAGCTTGAGACACATCAAATGGATGGAGTTTTTATAGTCATACACCTTCACTATTAAGCATAAGAATGGGGTCAAAAATAAAGTTGCAGATGCCCTTAGTAGAAGAATGCTAAAGGGGAGCTCTTCTCCTAGATCCTTATATCTCTCTCTAAGGCCTTCTCTTGGCCTTACTTAGGGTCTCTTTCTCTACCCTAACTAGAGGATTCCCTTACCAATCCCCTAACTCCCAAAGAACTTCCCACCAACTTCAAACTCCTCACTATACCCTACTCCATAGCTTTCTTGCATCCATAGCTTTGCAAGCCTCCTAACACTCAAATGGTGTAAAATTCCTAGAGATGAAGTTTCCAAAACTCCTTAGGTCTATCTCAACTCCTATGGATCGAATTTGATGAATCCCTCAACCATTTTCCAATCGAGTTCAAAATCTAGTCTTTTAGGCCTTGTAGCCTTTTTAGGCCTATTAGCCCTCCTAATCACTGAAAATTTGATTTTCCTTCTAAAATCTCTTAACAACCATAGAAACAAAGTTCATATTATTTATGGGTTTTTCTTACCCTTTCATATTTTCTAGGTCTATGATCTCACCTTTGTCCGTACAATGGACTTCTACCAAACCTCTAAAAATAAGGGTTTCAAAGGCATGTAGACTTGTTTGGTAACTTGGATTTCTTTCTCCATTCAGTTGGTCTCCTCTAAAATTCTCCTTCCAAAATAAGGTTTGCACCACATGCCTCCACATTCCTCCAATCTTTATTGGCTCATACCAATCACTCTCCATTGCCACTGTATTGTTCAGATACCCTAACCAGACTGCTTACCACTCGCGTAGGGCCTGAATTTTCTCAAGCTTCCCCTACACTCAAACAATCCAAAATCCATATCTATATAGTATATACAAGTTCCTAGTGTATTCCAAGTTCTCATCGAGTTTGAGCCATGGGCACTCCAAAGAAACCCATTATTTACATAACTAGACCAAAACTGGCCAGTGAACTTTTAAAACAGAAATAATTTAACAAAACTTAACCATAATGTAAAATATACCAAAATAACACCACACAAAGCTTGGAAACTATATTTAAAAGACTATCCAATCATTTCTTTAGTCCATTCATTCTAAAAAACTGATGGATGATGGCTTTGTCACAAAATTACACTGCAAATTGATCCTTCCTTGCAGTCAGTCCATACAAAATGAGAACTAACTGTCAGATTAGGGTTGGATTTACCTTATATAATACTATCCCATCTATCTAGACCATTTTTTCATAATTTGGGTACCTTAATGTCCGATTCCTAAAATCTAGGAAATGTTGTCATGACAAGTTTAAAAGTTGTCATGACAACTTTTGTCAAAATTGCAATTTTCACATTTGGAGTTTCCTAATTGGTTCCAAACTTTACCAATTGACCCAAAATGGTTAGAAAACAACTAAACATTACAAATCTTCCAAATTTGGGACTTTGGTCAACTCTTTGACTTTTGAGTTGACTTCTAGGACTTAGACTCCTAGAATCAACTAGACTCAAACAACACAACCCTAATATTTCCAAACATAAACACACCTCAACACACACACTAGGGAATTTATATTTTAGTCTTTATTCATGGATGGTTGGCCAAACCAACCTACAAGCCAAAACCGATTAAGATCTTTCAATAGACCTTAAGGGTGCTCCTGCACCATACTCCCCCTGCAACAAGCAACTTAAGGGACTTTTGGTGACAGGAAATCCTCACAGATTCCATGTTTCTTGAAGTAACTCTCAGCTATCCAAGTGGCTTCTGACTCTGGTTGTTTCTTCCACTTCACTAGATGTTCCATGTAGATCTTATGTCTTGTTTTATTTTTCACCCTTGAATCCAATATCTTCTCAACTTGTGGTCTATCCTGTTCCAAAGTCTTCAACTCTCCCATGTCCTTATGTAACTCTATTCTATACTGCATCTCATCCATATATGGCCCCTTATATTTGACCAAATCTTTCACATTGAAAATTGGAGACATTGACATTTCCTTGGGCAATTCCACCTTGTAGGCATTAGAGCCAAACTTGGCTAGTAACTTACAAGGTCCAATTCATTTCATTTATAGCTTGCTAGGTATCTTGTTGTGTAGTCTTGCCTTATTTAGGAACACCATGACTAGTTCACCCACTGCAAACTACAATTCTCTTCTTCCCTCATCTTTATTTGCCTTCAACTTTATGTTTGCATCCATCAAGGTCTTTTGCACTTTCTCATGAAATTCCTTCATTGATTGTGAAAAATCATCAACACATCCACTAAATCCCTCATATCCTTTGAGGTCTCTAAATTCCATCACACCCCTTAGATGTGCCCCATACACAATTTCAAATGGGCTCTTACCTGTAACTCTGTTTGTAATGTCATTGTAGGCAAAATCTGCATGTGGGATAACTTTCTCCCAACCTTGTCCATACTCCTCGGTCAGACATCTAAGAAAGTTCCCAAGTACTCTATTGATTACTTCAGTCTTCCCATCTATTTGAGGATGATAGGAATATCCATGAGATAAGTTTGTACCTAATATCTACCATAGGGTCTTCCAAAAGGGACCCATGAACTTTACATCCCTATCTGCAACAATGCTCATTGGTAGGCCATGAATTCTCGCTACTTCTTTGAAAAACAAATAAGCAATATGGCTGGCATCATGAGTTGTTTTGCATGGTATAAAGTGGCTCATTTTACTAAATCTATCTACCACTACAAACAAACTGTCTAAACCAATTGGAGTCATAGGTAACCCCACTATGAAGTCCATACTTATGAATTCCCAAGGTCTACTTGGGATGGGTAATGGCTTCAAAAGTCCTACATTAGATGAAGTGCCTTTAACCTTCTGACATATGCCACAGTGCTCCACATACCTTCTTACTTCCTTTTGCATCTTTGGCCACCAATAGAATCTCTCTACTAAGTCCAATGTTTTATTCAATCCAAAGTGTCCACTTAGGCTTCCATTGTGCTTCTCCTATATAAGGTTATCTCTCATAGAGCCTCTTGGAATAGATAGTTGCTTTCCTTTGAAAAGAAACCCATTCTGCAATATATACTCTGCAAAATCACTATGAAAGTGATTCTCAAGATTCTGACACACCTTATATATCTCTGAGAAATCTGAATCTCCCTCATATAGGTCCTTAAAACCTTCAACCCATGTACTTTGTAACTGAATCTCTTGGATGGTAAGTAGTCTTCTACAAAGAGCATCTACAAAAAAAAATTTCACTCCCTTCTTATGTTTAATGGTAAAGGCATAAGACAGTAGGAATTCCATCCACTTGATGTGTCTCAAGCTAAGCTTGTCTTGAGTTTTTATGTAACTCACTACTTGGTTGTCTATGAAGACAAAAAAATATTTGGGAAAAAAATAATTCCTTCACTTCTTTAAGGCTTGTACAAGAGCATAGAGCTCCAAGTCATAGGAAGAGTACCTAGACTTAGCCTCATTTAGTCTTTCACTAAAAAAGGCCATAGGCCTGCCATCCTGACTTAAGATAGCTCCCACTGCAATGCTACTTGCATCATACTCCATAATGAATGGATTATCAAAGCTTGGTATTAGTAGTATAGGCTGAGTAGCCACTTCCTTCTTCAATCTGTCAAATCCATCATAAGCTACCTTTTTCCACACAAACTTTGTTTTCAATCCTCCTTTTATAGTCTCTAGGACTGGAGCACAAATCTCGCTGAATCTCCTAACGAACTTCCTATAGAATTGGGATAACCCATGGAATCTCCTAACTTCAGTCCCTATCTTAAGAGTAGGCCAATTCAATATGGCCTCTACCTTCTCCTTACCCATTTTAAGTCACCCTTGGAAACCACAAATCCAAGATAGACTAGCTCTTCTTTCATGAACTCACTCTTCTCAAGGTTTATGGTGAGTTTCTCCTCATGCAATTTATTCAACACTAACTACAAGTGTTTCATGTTATCCTCTTTAGTGTTACTGAAAATTAGGATTTCATCTAAATAGACAACTATAAAAACTCCTATATAGTCCTTCAAGACTTCATTCATCACCCTCATAAAGGTGCTTGGTGCATTGGTAACCCCTTTGTAGTCTTAAATGTAGAATTCCACTCATCACCCTCTTTCATCCCAATTTGGTAGTACCCACTCTTCAAATCAATTATAGAGAAGTATTTAGCACCCCCCAAGAAATCCATTAAGTCCTCTATTCTAGGAATTGGAAATCTATACCTAATAGTTATCCTATTTATGTCCCTAGAATCAATACAGATCCTCCACTTACCTCCCTTCTTAGGAGCCAACACCACTAGGACATCACATGGACTAATGCTCTTCCTTATCAACCCCTGGTCCAAAATTTCTTGAACTTGTTTGCCTATCTCCTTGTTTTTCTCTGGTGTCATCTTGTATGCAGCCTTGTTTGGCAAACATTCTCCTAGTATGAAGTCAATTTGATGAATTACCTCCCTCTTTGGTTGAAGGGTGACTATGTACCTTCACAAATTATGTCCTTGAACTAGTTCAACAGTGCTCTTACCTCTTGTGGTATAGGTGCTTTCTCATGAGACTCCTCCTCCTTTGGTTTTAGCAAGATTGCATAACCAACTTCTTCTCCCTTCATATCGCTTAGAAATTCTTTTCCACTGAAAAACATGGAACTGTATTCTACCTTCTCCATTGTATCCTCCTCTAATATAGATTGTATTTTTTAAGTGACCCCATTTTTCTTGAAGGTGTACTTATTTTCTTTTCCATTATGGACTGCATCTCTATCATACTGCCATGGTCTGCCAAGAAAGAGATGGCAAGCATCCATTGGAAAGACATCACATAGTATCTTGTCATGATACTTTCCAATAGAAAATTCCACCCACACTTGTTCATTGACTAGGATATTCTATCTGTTATTCAACCATGTGACTTTGTAAGGATAGTCATGTGGAATTTTAGTAAGCTTCAACTTCTCTACTGCCTCCTCTGATATAACATTGTCTGTAGACTCTGAATCAATGATCACCTTATAGACTTTTCCCATTATATTGTACTTGACACTGAAAAGATCCCTTCTTTTCTTGCATTCATCCTTAGTGGGTTCTTTAATTAGTATCATCCTAAGCATCAAACTTTCACCTTTCTCTAGATCTAGACTAACCTCTGAATGCTTGGTGTTGTCCTCCTATTGGACATAGTTGATCCTCTTTTCTCCTTGTGAGGATGTTGAATTATCTGGACACTTGTATGCAGGGTGCCCCAATTGTCCACAGTTGTAACATTTCATGGAAGAGAAGTGAGATCCTCTTCCAAAGCCTCTTGTCCTTCCTCTGCCACTACTATAAGAACCCCTTCCTCTATTATTTAATCCACCTCTATTGTTTGACTCCTACCCTTCATCTATATATCTGGAGTCTCCTTGACCCCTATTGTCATTTCTTCTACCACTTGAACCTCCTCTATGGCCACCTCTATTGTCTCTACCCTTTCCTCTATCTCTTGAGCTAGAATCTTGCTTTTTCTTTAGTTTCTCTTCCACCTTCAAAGCCATTTGAAAAAAAATATGAATGAAAGTTAGGGTAAAGAGACTAAGCTCTTCTTGAATGTTCCACCTTAATCCATTAAGGTATCTTTCCACCTTAATACTCTTTGTCTCCTGGATTCTTGATCTAAGAAAAAGTTTTTGAAATTCTTCAGTATAGGCTGGCACATCTATGTCTTTTTGCCTAAGATTTTGTATCTTCATATGCAGATGGATGTCATAATCCTCTGGAAGGTAATACTCCTTCACTTTTCCCATCACTGTCTTCCAATTTTTTATGGGATTCTTGCCCTTTTTCTATCTTTCTTCCTGCAAGAACTTCTACCATGTAAGTGTTTTCCCTCTTAGCCTTGACTTGGATATCTTCACCTTTTGGGCCTCTGTAATCACATCAAACTTGAAGTGATTATCCATTCTCTCAAGCCATTCCATGACCATGTCATCATCCATCTTGCCAAAGAATATTGGGATGCCCTCTAGAACCTTTCCACTCAATGCCCCGAGTGCTTTGAGGAATGGTTCCTTAGGCAGAAGAGGATCAGGGTTTGGTTCTATTTCCTCTTCCACTGATTCCTTTCCCTTATCTATCCCTTCATGAATTTTTTCTCACAACTTACTAGCAGTCTCAAAAAATTATGCCATTTTAACCTTCATTTCCTCCATTGCCTCTTCAAGAAGTATGTTCTTGATTTTTTTCTCTGACAAATCTTTGGCTAACTCTGCATTTGTCACCATACTTGACTCACCTATGGACTCACTCCAATCTGACATACACCAATTCAATCACCCAAGGCTTTTAGTGCCTCTGATGCCAATTTTATGGGAAGATATTCTCCTAGAGCCTTGTAGCTCTCTCCAAGGCCTTCTCTTGGCCTTACTTAGGTTCTCTTTCTCTACCCTAACTAGAGGAGTCCCTTACCAATCCCTTAACTCCCAAAGAACCTCCCACCAACTTTAAACTCCTAACTATACCATACTCTGTAGCTTTCTTGCATCCATAGCTTTGCAAGCCTCCTAACACTCAAATGGTGTCAACTTCCTAGAGATGAAGTTTACAACACTCCTTAGGTCTATCTCAACTCCTATGTAACCAATTTGATGAATCCTTCAACCATTTTCCAATCGAGTTCAAAATCTATTCTTTTAAGCCTTGTAGCCTTTTTAGGCCTATTAGCCCTCCTAATCACTAAAAATGTGATTTTCCTTCTAAAATATCTTAACAAACCTAGAAACAAAGTGCATATTATTTGTGGGTTTTTCTTACCCTTTAAAATTTTCTATGTCTCTGATCTCACCTCAGTCCATACAATGGAATTCTACCAAACCCCTAAAAATAAGGGTTTCAAAGGCATGTAGACTAGTTTGGTAACTTGGATTTATTTCTCCATTCATTTGGTCTCCTCTAAACTTAGCCTTCAACAAGAAGGTCTTCACCACATGCCTCCACACTCCTCCTATCTTTATTGGCTTATACCAATCACTCTGCAATCTCCATTGCCACTGTATTCTTCAGATACCGTAACCAGAATGCTCACCACTCACCTGGGGCCTGAATGATATTGAGCTTCCCCTATACTCACACACTCCAAAATCCATATCTATATATTATATACAAGGTCATAGTGGATTCCAATTTCTCATGGAGTTTGAGCCACATGAACTCCAAAGAGACCCATTATTTACATAACTAGACCAAAACTGGCCAGTGAACTTGCAAAACACAAATAATTTAACAAAACTTAACCAAAATGTACAATCTACCAAAATAACACAACAAAAATCTTGGAAAATACATTTCAAACACTATCCAATCATTCATTTAGTCCATTAAATCCAATAAAGTGATGGATGATGGCTCTATCACAAAACTACACTACAAATTGATCCTTCCTTGCAATCAATCCATACAAAATGAGAACTAACTGTCAGATTAGGTTTGGATTTACCTTATATTATCCAATCCAATCTATCTAGACCATTTGGTTAGGATTTGGGCACCTTAATGGATGATTCCTAAAATCTAGGAAATCTTGTCATGACAACTTTAAAAGTTGTCATGGCAACTTTGACAACTTTTGTCAAAATTGTAATTTTCACATTTAGAGTTTCCTAATTGGTTCCAAAATTTACAAATTGACCCCAAATGGCTAGAAAACAACTAAAAATTACAAATCTTCCCAATTTGGGACTTTTGTCAACTCTTTGACTTTTGATTTGACTTCTAGGCCTTAGACTCCTAGAATCAACTAGACTCAAACAACACAACCCTAATCTTTCCAAACCAAAACACACCTCAACACACACACACACACTAGGGAATTTATATTTTAGTCCTTATTCATTGATGGTTGGCCAAACCAACCTAAAATCCAAAACTGATTAAGAACTTTCAATAGACCTTAAGGGTTCTACTGCACTAGATGCTTACAATACAAGAGATTCAATTGTAGAGTACATGTGTAGAAGGGTTTAAGGACATTTATGAAGGATATTTTGACTTCTCAATGATCTACAAGGTGTGTAAATAATTTGAGAATTAATTTCACGGTTACTATGCAGACTAAACTCTTCAAAATGGATTTTTGTTCAAAGCGAAATAGTTATGTGTTGCAAGGCAATCCATGGGAGAGAATCTCATCCAGCAAAAGCTTAATGGGAGTTTGAGTAGACATTTTGGATTGAAAAAGACTTTGAATCTAGTGGAGAGATTTTGTTGGTGGCCAAAAATGTAGAGATGTATAAGGAGATATGTGGAGCAGTGTGGTGTGTGTCAAAAATAAAAAGGAACTTCATCAAATGTAGGCTTATATCAGCCATTGCCTATTCCAAGTAGACCATGGGATTGCACAAGTATATATTTTATTGTGGGACTACCTAGGACACATATTGGTTTAGACAATGTGTTTATGGTAGTAGACATATTTATCAAGATGAGCCATTTTGTCCCATGCAAGACAACATATGATGCTAGCCATATTACCCATTTGTTCTTTAAAGAGGCGGTGAGGATACATGGCTTGCCAACAAGAATAGTTGAAGACAGAGATGTGAAGTTTATGGGACATTTCTGGAAGACACTTTGGAAGAGGCTAGGAACCAACTTGTCACATAGCTCAGCTTATCATCCTCAAATGGATGGCTAGATAGAGGAGACAAATAGGGTACCTAGAAATTTGTTCAGATGTTTAACAAAAGAATATGGAAAAAGTTAGCAGCAAGTGATACCATAGGCAGAATATGCCTACAATGATAGCATAAATCAGACCATAGGTAAGAGTAAATTTGAGATTTTTTATGGAATACACCCAGGGGGTGTACTTGAGTTGAGGGATCTACAAGGATATGAAGGAATAAGTAGTCATTCTGATGATTTCTCTCATTCAATGAGAGAAATACATGAACAAGTTAGAAAGACATTAATGTAGGCAAATCAGAAGTTGAAAGCCAAAAGAGATGAAGGAAGAAGAGATCTGTAGTTTGAAGTAGGTGATCTAGTAATGATGTTTTTGAACAAGGCTAGGCTACAATAGGGGATACCTAGTACACTACAGATAAAAAGGATTGGGCCTTACAAGGTGTTGGCCAAGTATTGACCCAATGCCTATAAGGTGGAACTACCCAAGGAGATGTCAATTTATCCTATCTTCAATGTGAAGGATTTGATAAAGTATAAATGACTAGAAATGGATGAAGAATAGTGCAATATTGAGGTGAACAAATATGTTCAGGAGTTCAAGACTCTGGATCCGATCAAACCACAAGCTTAAAGGATACTAGATTCAAGTGTGAAAAATAAGACCAGGCATAAGATCTATATGGAACATCTAGTGAAGTGGAGGCAGCAACCAGAGTTAGAAGCCACTTCAATAACTAAAAGTGACTTCAAGAAACATGCAATCAGTGAGGATTTCCTGACACCACATGTACCCTAATTTTTTTTTTGTAGGGGGAGAATGGCATAGGAGCACCCTAAGTTCTTTGAAAGATCATTTTGGTCATTTTGGCTTGTAGGTTGATTTTTCAAACCATCTATTAATAAGGACTATGTTATAAATTCCCAAGTGTGTCTAAGGAGTGATTAAAGTTAGTAGTGATTAGAGTTTAGTAGTTGATAAGGTCAAATTATTGATGACATGTAACTAATTGAATATTTTATAATGTTAAGTTGAAGATAATGCAATTTATTAAATCAGTTAATGGATTATATTGTCATTGATGTCAACGTTATATCATCTGTATGGTCATGTACGTAATTCCAAAGACTTTAGAGAACCAAAGGAACCAAGGTTATACTTCTATTAATACGTAAAAGTCATGTATTTACTAAGTGACAAAAAACACTGACGAAGTGCACACCGTAGAACAGAGCAAAGATGGAAAGTCACAGTGATACCTGATGACCAGAAGAATAGTGTTCCTCGACAAACCAGAACCACAGAGTTCCCAACAAACAAATGCAGAAGGTTTCCCGACGAGCAAAGTCAAGGTTTCCTTATGAGTAAATTTCCAATGATTCCTAACAGACAGAGATCAAGAAGCTAACTGGAGTCTAACCAACGGATATGTTAGTCCTCACTGATGGATCAGTCAGTTGTGACTAACAGAATAGAGAATTTAGAAAACTACAAATTATCTAGCTGGCAGAGCTAAAAGATAGACTTAACTGGTTGTCTACTTTGTTTTATTCGACCAAAGTTAAGTGATTTATTTAAAAATGATTTGTACAGTTGGAAAGAAGATTTCTATGTAAAAAACTTTGGAGTTAAGCTTTAAATCTGATTGGCTGGACTGTTTTTCACGCCAAGAATCAAGAATCAAGAAAATGAATATTATGTCTATATAAGAGACAAGGTTAATTCATTTCCATATACATTCACGGAAAAGGGATTAAGGGGAGTGAATAGAAAGAGGATGATCAAGAGAAATTGATGAAGAACAACTTCATGTAGTCCTGATCAAATAAGCTAAAGAAGAGCTAAGGAATTCTGTGGACACTGACAAACAGTGAGCACAACATCACAAAGTAGAAAGAATGGAGCACAATTATTGAATTGATACATTGATCAGAGAGGTAATTTACTTAAATAGATCTGAAAAATCTACAATTCAAAGTTGCATCATGAATAGGTCATAGTGTTTCAGTTTAACCATTGAAGCATCAAGTCTCTTAACCGAGCAGGACTTAACAGTCTTCTATATATTGAGGTACATCCCAAGGAGTGCCAAAAAGGATGATTCATGAAAGTAGCATTGGATTTCCATGATACCTATTGATAGTCTAAGAAGGAGGCTGATTCAAGGATGGTAGCAATAGATGCGTGATACTAAGTGACAACCTCCATGTATAAAATACTCTAACAAGGTCACACATAACAGTGTGTTTGTAACTTTTAACAGGGTTGGCTCGTAATAGGGCTCACCTTAGAAGAGTGAAAAATTGGGGTACCAGTTCTAGTGGTTTTTCCCTCAATAGGGTTTCCATGTTAATGTCCATGTGTTATGTGTGTGTGATTCATTTATTTATATTTTTGCATCTCACATTGTTAATTCTTGATTAATTGGTATACTCTGCTTATTTTCTAAGTTTCAGTAAATAGTTATACTGCTTATCGGTAATCAAGGAGAATAAGGACAAACAAGGAAAACCGACAGATAGTTAATAATTATAAAGTATTTCATGGCATGCATCTTGTAGGGACATAATAAGCTGAGGTTTAAAGATTGGTGGTAAAGTTTTAAGGATAAGTTTGAGGCCACTGAATCACCTGCCCCCCTCTCAGTTATTACTAACAATTGGTATCAGAGCTTATGTGCTTAGAAGGAAGGTTTCAAGACCTAAGTCAAAGATCACAAGATGAACAGATGAGATGTACCTAAGTTGAATAAAGACAACTTTTCTTCATGGAAAAGAAGGATAAGAGTCCACTTATTAGGTATTGGTAATGATGTTACTTAATTCCTAGATACTGAATATGTGTTTCCCATAGGATCATTAACAATAGATAAAATGGGGGAAAAGCATGAACACAACTACATGGTCATAGACCTTTCTTCTTGACTCTCTGATGCTGAATTTTAAGATGTTAAACATTGAAAAAATACAAATAAAATGTGGGACAAACTGAAGCTTGTACATGGAGATGATACAAATGTTCTGAGAGCGAAGGCAAAAAGTCTTAGAGGAAAATTTGATGATATCAGAATGAAAGAAGGAGAAAACATCACACAGTACAACACAAGAATAAAAGAAGTAGTCAATGTTATACGAGAAGTTGGAGGTACACTTGAGGAGGAGACAATGGTAAGTAAAATATTAAGAACCTTACTACCTGTATATTCTATTAGAGTTTCTGCTATTCAACAAATGAGAGCAGTAGAAAACAATACAGTTACTCTTGATAGTTTAATTGGTAGACTAATTTCATTTGAGATGAATAACTTTGATAATAGCGTCTTACCAAACTTAGAGTCTGCATTTAAGTATTATATGAAAATAAGAAAATCAAGTCATAGACACACATCTAGAAGAGATAGTGAAAGTCAAAGTGAAGAAGAAGATCTAGATGAAATAGAAGCACTTATGGCTAGAAGAATGTAAAGAGGCAAAGATAAATACAAAGTCAAGTTACCACTTGTATGCTTTAATTGTAAAGAGATTGGACACTTCGCTACAAGATGTCCTAACAGAAGAAAAGATGATAGAGGTAATGAAGAGATACCTGAGACTACAAGGACAAAGGCATGAAAGCTAGATACCTTTCTTCTTGCAAATATGAAGATACTGACACCGAACCTGATGAAGACATTGAGATGGTGTTTGTGGCTGTGAAAGATGATTCAGATGAAGATGAAAGATATGTAGAAACTTGACTCATATCTAAGGTTAGAAAGAATGACATCTGGATTATAGATAGTGGTTGCACTCACTACATGACCATTGACAAAGAAAATTTTAGCACTTTTGAGTATTATAATGGTGGTACAGTAAAAATGGGTAATGATACACCTTGTCCAGTTGAAGTTAAAGGAACTATAATGTTGAATAACCTGATTAAATGTGAAAATTATTATTAGGTAAAAGGATTGAATTATAATCTATTGAATATTTCTCAACTGAATAATTCAGGCCACAGAGTAGCATTTGAGAATAAGAAGGCAAAGATCTTCAATGAATCAGGAAGATTGATTGGTATCGGTGAACAGACTATAGGTAACTTATTCTATCTAAATGATACTAACACCACTTTCTTAATGGCTAGAAATGAAGACATATGGTTATGGCACAAAATATTGTGTCATGTGAATTTTGACAACATGATGAAAGTAAGTAGAAGGAGAAATGTAAGAGGCTTACCGATGATGTCAAAGCCCGATAACATCATGTGCAAGAATTGTCAAAAAGGTAAAATGAAAAAGTTTATTTTCAAAAGTAAAATGCATACATCTGATGATATTCTAGAATTAGTCCATACTGATCTATGTGGACCAATGAGGACAAAGAGTTATTATGGAGATATATATTTTATTCTCTTTGTTGATGATTACTCTAGAATGATGATATTTATGTTTCTAAAAGATAAATCTGAATCATTCAAGATGTTTAAATGGTATAAGGCTATGGTAGAGAAAAAAAGTGGTAAGGATTTGAAATGCTTGAGATCAAATAGAGGAGGTGAGTTTATATCAGATGAATTCACCATTTTTTGTAATAAGCATGGTATAAAAAGATAGGTTTCTACACCAAGAACACCACAAAAAAATGGGATTGCTGAGAGAAGGAACAGATCCATAGTTGATTGTGCAAGAACACTGATGATAGAGAAAGGAATCACCCAAATCTTCTGGAGGGGAGTTTTCAATACTTCTCTCTACACATTAAATAGATTACAATTGAAGAAGGACACGAAGAAGACACCCTATGAGCTATGGTGTGGTAAAACACCCAATATAGATGAATTTGCATAAAAGAATGAGCTGGAAAGCACAAAAGAACTAGAGGACTACAAAAAGTTTGTATACTGATAAGAACCTAACACTCTACCTAAGAAACAATGCTTAATTCAAGAACAACCAAATATTGTAACCGACGGTCAAGTTGCAATTACTGACGGACATGATAATAATCAAGATAATGTGCAAGATGATGAAGAACAGAATGAAGAACAAAATGATGATCAAGATGATACACACAGAGATGTACCTATACTTTCTAGATATGTAAGAAGGAACCATCCATAGATCCAGATCATAAGAGATAAGAAAGCTGGTACAAGAACAAGAACTAAGTCTTTAAACTCAAGTTTAATTTTTGAGTTTGAGCCAAAATCTGTTAATGCTGCACTTGATAATGAAGAATGGATAAGTGCTATGAATGATGAGATTAAGCAGATTGAGAAAAATAAGACATGGTCACTTGTGCCAAGACTAGCTGACAAGAATGTCATCGGTACTAAATGGATATTCAGGAATAAGCTGAATGAGAGTGGAGAAGTCACAAGAAACAAAGCAAGACTAGCATGCAAGGGGTATGCACAAGAGGAAGGTATAGACTAATGAGAGACCTTTGCACCCATTTCTAGGCTAGAAGGTGTAAGAGTACTACTTGCTTATGATGCATTCAAAGGATTCAAGGTATACTAGATGGACGTCAAGTCACCATTCCTAAATGGAATACTTGAAGAAGAGGTATACAATAAGCAACTAGAAGGGTTTGTAGATCCAAAAAAGAGAAACATGGTATGTAGACTTCACAAAGCCTTATATGGATTGAAACAAGCTCCTAGATCTTGGTATGAATGACTTCATTCCTATCTAATGAGTATTGGATTTGTAGGGACTAGTGAAAACAGTAATCTTTATTTGAAGGAAGATATTCATCCTAACACTTTGATTGCTGAAATATTTGTTGATGACATCATATTTGGAGGCAACGATATGCTATGCAAATCATTTGCAAATGAGATGAGAAAAGAGTTTGATATGTCTATGTTTGGAGAGATCAAGTTCTTTCTTGGTTTACATATTATGCACCAATGTGAAGGTATTTTCATTACATAGCCCAAATACATTAAAGAGGTGCTGAAAATATTCAAGATGGAAGATTCTAAACTAGTTGGAAAAACGATGGCTACTGGATGTAAGTTGACAAAGGAGGACAAGAAACTAGAGGTAAATTAGACTTTGTATAGATCAATGATAGGTAAACTCATGTATGTTGAACATACTAGACCAGATATTGCACATGCAGTAGGAATTGTTGCTAGATTTTCTGCTAACCCTAGGGAATCACATATGACTGTTGTGAAAATAATTTTAAGATATCTGAAGAATACAGAGGAATATGGCTTATGGTATAGAAGAGAAGGAAAAATTGAACTTAAGGTGTTTACCGACGCTGATTGGGCTGGAAATCTTGATGATTGGAAGAGCACAACTGGAGGAGAATTATTTATGGGAGATAGACTTGTCACGTGGATTAGCAAGAAGTAAGGATGCATCTCTTAGTCTACTACAGAAGAAGAGTATGTTGTTTCTACAGTAAATTTCTCAAATATTGCATGGATCAAAAAACTACTGGAAGGTATGCATATGAAGATCCTAGAACCAGTGATTATCTATTGTGATAATACCAGTGCAATAAACATTTCCAAGAATCCAGTCATGCATGCTAAGACTAAACACATTGCCATCAAGTATCATTATTTAAGAGAACAAGTTCAAGAAAAGGAGGTGATACTTGAGTATGTGTAATCCAAAGAAAAATTAGCCGATATCTTCACCAAGACACTTCCCAAGGATACATTTGAATACTTGAGGAAGATACTAGGGGTCAAACCCTTGTCTACAAGTTAGTAAAATGACTGAAGGCTGCATCAGCCTACATATTATCATAATATCAATCATTTTGATGCAAGAAAAAAGATGAACTTGAAAGCTAAATCTATATACAATAGGTATATATCAGAACTGACCACCAAAGCATATTGATGTATTGCTGATGGATAAGGGAAATTCAAGGAATATATTATGGATGGAAAGAAAATATCACTTGACATTAATGTCAGATATCTATAAGATACCTGTTTGGAATTGTTGTCAAAGGGAGCAAGTTTATCAATATTATCACAGTCTTCAAAAAAAAGGAGAAAGATTATCCATTATCAGATTACTCCAACAAGGAGAGATTATATCCATAGGGAGAGTGAAAATCTTATACAAAGGGAGAGTTTCTGACAAGAAGAAGAAGAAGAAGAAGAAGAAGAAGAAGAAGAAGAAGAAGAAGAAGAGAGAAATTGACACAAGGAGAGAACACAACACATCAGAAGAAGAAATATAGAGACTTGTAGAGAGTCAAATCTAAGATAAAATAAAGCTTACCAATGGTCATACATTCTTATCGGTTATCAGAACAAAATGATTGGTAGTTTGATGAATCTCAACTGTTGTATTTCATATTGTATTAGAAATAGAATAGTCTGATACTATAGTATGTTTCCATCAATGCAAAAGGGAGAGATTGATGACATGTAACTTATTCCATGGTTGATAATGTTAAGTTGAAGATAATGCAAGTCATTAAATCAGTAAATGGGTTTTATTGTCATTTATGTCAACTTCATATCATCTGTATGATCATGTACATAATGCCAAAGACTTCGGAGAACCAAAGGAACCAAGGTTATACTTCTAGCAATACATAAAAGTCATGTATTCACTAAGTGACAAAAAACACCGACGGAGTGCACACCGATGGATAGAGAAAAGATGGAAAGTCATAGTGATACCCGATGACCAGAAGAAAAGTGTTTCCCAACGAATCAGAACCACAGAGTGCCTGACAAAAAAAGTCAAAAGGTTGCCCAACGAGAAAATTCAAGGTTGCCTGACGATTTACAATGATGCCCGACGGATGAAGATCATGAAGCTTGCTGGAGTCTCACCAATGGATCTATTAGTCCTCACTGATGGATCAGTCAGTTGTGACTGTTAGAATAGAGAATTTAGAAAATGACAAAATATCTAGCTGGCAGAGCTAAAAGATAGACTTAACTGGTTGTCTACTTTGTTTTATTCGACCAAAGTTAAGTGATTGATTTAAAGATGATTTTTATAGTTGGCAAGAATATTTCTATGAGACAAATTAGGAGTTATACTTTAAATCTGATTGGCTGGATTGTTTTTCATGCCAAGAATCAAGAATTAAGAAAATGAATATTATGTCTATATAAGAGACAAGATTCATTCATTTCCATATACATTCATGGAAAAGGGATTAAGGGGAGTGAATAGAAAAAGGATGCTGAAGAGAAACTGATGAAGAAGAACTTCATGCAGTCCTGATCAAATAAGTTGAAGAAGAGCCAAGGAATTGTGTGGACACCAACTAACACTGACAACAACATCACATAGCAGAAAGAATGGAGCACAAGGATTGAATTGATGCATTGATTAGAGAGGTAATTTACTTAAATAGATTTGAAAATATGCAATTCAAAGTTGCATCATGAACAAGTCACAGTGTTTCACTTTAACCATTGAAGCATCAAGTCTCTTAACCAAGCATGACTTAACAGTCTTCTATATATTGAGCTACATCCCAAGGAGTGCCAAAAAGGTTGATTCATGAAAGAAGCATTGGATTTTCCTGATACCTATTGACAGTCTAAGAAGGAGGCTGATTCAAGGATGGTAGCAATAGATGCTCGATACTAAGTAACAACCTCTATGTATAAAATCCTCTAACAAGGTCGCACTTAAGAATGTGTTTGTAACCTTGAACAGGGTTGGCTCCTAACATGTCTCACTTCAGAAGAGTGAAAATTTGGGATACCGGTCCTAGTGGGTTTCCCTTAATAGGATTTCCATGTTAAAATCCATGTGTTATGTGTGTGTGATTAATTTCTTTATAGTTTTTCATCTCACATTGTTAATTATGGATTGATTGGTATACTCTACTTATTTGCGAAGTTTTGGTAAATAGTTATACTTCTTATTGGTAATCAAGAAGAATAAGGACAGACAAAGAAAACTGACAGATAGTTAATCATTATAAAGTATTTCATGGCATGCATCTTGAAGGGACATAATAATCTAAGGTTTAAATAGTGGTGGTAAATTTTTAAGTATAATTTTGAGGGCATTGATTCACCCCCCTCTCAATTATTACTAACAATTATATCTAGGGGTCTATATCCTTAGAAGTCAATCAAAAGGTCAAAGGGTTGACTAAAACTAAAAAATGGAGTGGTATTCAAGGTTTTAATGTTTTTAAGTGTTTTAAGGTCATATGATAAGTTTTAGGACCTAGTTGGGCCATTAGAAGCAACAAGATGTCATTTTGGCAAAAGATGTAAAAGTTGTCATGACAACTTTTGCAATTTTGCAAAGTTGTCATGACAACATTTCCTAATTTTTAGGAAAGGGCTTTAATGGTGACAAAAAAATGACATGGGGGTCCAGAAATGATAGTATAATGTATATAAGGTGGAAAAAATGCTAATCAAGGAGTTGGTTTCTATTGTGTAAGGATTATGTGTGCAAAAGAAATGATTTAGACTATATTTTCCTGACAGTGCTAGGATCCAGTAGTTTAATGGATTGATAAATTTTATTTTGGAATGTACTTACTTATTGTGGCATTGAATTGATAATTTTGTGTGAGTGGTGAAGGTTTTATAAATTCTTTTGTTCTTACGGTTTCACTGTCTGCTTCTGAGGTAGTTATGTAAATATGACTCCCTCTTGAATTCATGTTGTCAAACTCCTATGGCCTCTTGGATTCAATTAGGGTACTCAATTTAAATTGTGTATATAGTTTGTGGAGTCATTTTGTTTTGGGCAAGAAATTTTAGCATCCAGCCCTAGGTGAGTGCAAGTGCATTGTGGTTAGGTGCTTGAATGGAACAGTAGCAAGAAAGATTTCTCAGTGGATTGGTTGAATCCAATCAATGGTGGGGGAATGTAGAGGGATGAGTCCTTGTTAGTTGGATGCAAGTATAATTTTAGAGGAGTTGAGGAAGGAAACTAAAATGAGCCAAGAAACCAAGCTATGTACATGTTCCCTAAAACCCATGAAAATAGAGATTTCTTGTAAAAATAGTGTACAAATAGAGTGGGAACTTGAGACCTTGAAAATCCTTGATTAGAGGAAAAATTGACAGGGAATCTATAACTAGTTCCCAAGGGTGTTAAGGGATTTTGAGAGTAAATCCACTTTTTCAATGTTTAGGAGGGCTAATTAGGCCTAAAAGGCTACAAGGCCTTAAGTACTAGATATCTTGAACCCAATTGAAACTAGGGTGAAAATTCCACAAGATTGGATCCAGGTGAGTTGAAAGAGACCTCAAGAAGGTCAGAAATCCCATTCTTATGAAGATATCATAGATGAGAGAGTAATTGACCAAGATAAACAATCGATGAGAAGAGCTATGGAGAAGGACCTAGTGTGAATTTGAACTTGTTGGAGAGCCCCTAGTGAGTTAGAGGTACATATAGGAATCCACTAGCTAGGGTGGTGATAGGAACCGTAAGAAAGACCAAGAGAAGGTCTAGTAGAGAGAAAGAAATCTCTAGGAGTGGGAGCTCCCCATCACTAAAACAGTCTCCAATATTGACACCAAACGTAACATACAGTAAGGCATTAGGACAAATTAATTGGTCGACACAAAAATATTCTCCAAACCTCTATGCATACAGTAAGTTAACAATACCTCATCACATTGAAAACCAGGAAAACCCTGAATACTTCTCTCCCTTACAAACATATTTTAATTCTCTTCTTTATGTTTATATCAATGCACCCAAAAGTTTTGCTGGGAAGATGCACATATGTATTTGAAGATATATTAGGTAGATGTATTTTCATTGATGTCAACATATGTGTTGGACAATTTTGATGATAGTTTGGAAAGTGATGCAGTCTAATCTAAGGTCCAAGGAGGTAAGGTTATTATAAATAAGTGGTAACGGACATCAAGAGAGGTTACATATATTTTTTACATGGTCTATGTCAATTTATAGAGGTTTTCATGAAGGTTTAGATGATTTATGAAGTCGGGTGTGATGACTCACATTTTTAGTGTTAGGATTGAATAACATTGAGAGGGGGTGGAGTGTTCCTGCAGATTTAATATTCAACCAAAACTTGCATACCACCAAAATCAACACAACTGAAAGAAAAACATAAAGAAAAAACCATAACATCATAACACCATATTTTTTTAATCATGAAAACCCTGTTAGGGTAAAAACTATAGTGGGGATGAAACCCACAATATGTTTTAATTCTATAGAAATAAAATAGTCGGTTAAGGGTGGGATTACATAAGAGGGGAATACACATGAAGTCAGGCTTATAGTGTAGATCTCACTACTCAATTACAAAAATATCCAACAAGGCTCATTGCCTTAGAAATATAATACAAAAGAGATAGGACTCATCATTCCAGTCATGAACTAACAAAAAATATCACGTATGCTAATACAATTCCAGTGAACTGTACAACTAATCAACTAAGAGGGAAACTTTTGAATGTTGTTATTTTAGTAGTATATTGCATGACTTAACCTTCACATCACAATCTATATCTCTATACTTATGAACAAAATAAAAAACTCAATCTTATATATTAAGTTATGTGCAGGATCATGGTGTGCCAAAAAGTTACGATGCATAAAAAAAATATGGCTTTTTCACCCGCCCAAAAACATGAAAATGTGTGTTTGAATTTTTAGTAGGTATAGATATCATTAAAAAGGCCAAAGGAGACACCAAAGAAAAATCCAAATCAGGTACGTCATATGTATCGAGTACCTGATAGGTATTAGGTACCTAGTAACTATTAGGTACTCGATATATAAGATGATTGTAAACCAACAACGTTTATTTTGTAATATTATATAATATTATCATATAATATAATATAATAAAATATTATATTATATTATCATATATACTATTATATATGATAATATTATGAAATATGATATGATAATATGATATAATATAATATTATAATATATAATACAATATTATATTATAATATATTATATTGTATAATATTATAATATATATGTCATAGAAATTATTGGGTATATGATACCCATCGGGTACCCAATACCTGTTGATATATTTACCCAAAAAGTTGAACCGATTGTCATTTTCATTCACGGATTTTTTTAGAAAAATAGTATCAAAGCATGGTTTATATGATGGAGATCGGGTATTAGATCAACCAACATTGATTTTCTTCCTAGATTCATCAAGAGATAAGTTGTTTTTGTGAATTTTTATATTTTTAGTAAGTTTTTTAGTTTTTTGGTTAAATAAAGGGTTTTTAAATTAAAATTTGTAATATTTTGTGTAATTTATTTTAATTATATAAATTTTTTATTTAATCAAGAATGGTATACACAAATGATAATCCTAAGGATAAAAACCCACCCCTGCAAAAAAATTGATCTTGAAAACCAACCCTCTCAAAACACTCATGCTCAAAACCATTAGGTTATGAACCCTCGGCCTCTAGAGCACCTCATAAGGGAAATTTTGAATCAGTTGAGGAGCATGGAAAATGTGTATGACCAAACATCCCTGCATTACACCCAATTACGACAACATTAAGCTCCATAATTAAAAATATGGAGACGCTTACCATGTAACATAATGTTTTACTTCAATGGCAAGAGACCATGCATGCCCAGTTTGATGATGGGTTCGATTATGATGGAGTGTTGGCCCTTAACATCAAAAAATAAAAAATAGATCACCTATTTGTGAAATTAAAAAATGGAATAAAATTTGATCCCAATAAGCCAAATTTTCCTATCAAATGATGTAGGAATGATGCTATGCGGGAGAAATTCTAGGATTTTTGGTTGATGTTTTTTGATAAACCACCCCACAACAATATGGAGGTCTCTTTTTTATTTTCTTAAAAACCTATATATTAAATTTGTGCTCGATCACAAATTTAACTATTTGAGCATGAGACCCAATACGAGAATAAGCAAAGGCACTCCCCAGAACAGACCAAAGGTGCATTGAAAAAAACAAGGCCCTTATGTCCCCCCTCCTAACATTAGCGCCCCTCCTCTATTTCAGCATCTAGATGTTATTGCAAAGGTTGTCTCATAGATAATTACGGACATCTACACCTTGAGTGGGACTTTGATTAGGCACACTACATTGGTGTAGCCGTGTGTTTTTGATTATGTAACTTCAACATGCTCTTGGGTTGTACATGTTTGGGTACCCCATACTAGCATTATGTACAATAATTTATGCTTGGGTGCCCTTTATGAGTCTTTTAGTGATGATATGGATCCGCGTGACTATAAGGTGGTTGAGATGGGCAATGCACCAAATATCACTATAGGAAATTTATTTTATCATGGAGAGACCTCTCATGGGATAGAGGAGGAGACACAAGTGACATGGGCTCCTCAAGTTATGGTTAGACTAAAAATTTAATGACACAGTGTATTTAATATTAAACAAATATTTTTAGTAGATAACTTATAATGACTTCACACTTATGTTTATATATAGTTCATTTATTTCCAGTTAGTGATAGAGGAGGAGATGAGACAAGTGGAGGGTGTCATGCTATCTTCCATTTCATTTAGCCTCAACAGGTCTATGGTATATTATTTCACACTCCTTGGTTTATTTTTTTATCAGCATACATATTTTTTCATAAAAAATAACATAATAAAAATCATACAGTAATTAATATTTTCATCTTATTTTACTCTTGGAGATTTCAGCTACTGCTAGTGGGGGAAATATGAGGGGGTGTAGTACCACACATTGAATAGGGGAAAGTAATTAAGAATTTTAGAATGATTATGCATGTACTTGTCACTTTTGCGTACTAATGTATATTTTGCATGGTTTATTGTACAAAGGTTGATGTCTGACAATGTCAAAACAAAGGTTTACGAGCCTACCCTCTCAATAATTTCATTTGGCCACAGTAGCCCCATAGTATGTATATTTTTACATTTAGTTTTTTACATTTTTTTATCAAAAATACATGATTGTCATTTAATTTATCATTATTCTAACTACATATTAACTAATATTTTATCTTATTTTTCTCTTCTAGGTAACAACTAGTGTGAGGAAGGTAAAGTGCCAAGGATTTATATCCTTTTTGATGCAACGAACATTGGTAGAATAAGGTTTAGAAGAGGGAAGTTTTTTATTTTAATTCAAGTGTTTTGTAAATATATTGTGCTATCAATGATAACATTATAGGATAACTTGTAACAATTTCATGGTTAAAAACATATATAGGTCATAAATGTCACTATTAGAGCCATCCCTTCACTACCAAGGACATATGTTAGGATTCTTGAGTGCATGAGGACCCCTAGAAATGAGGTACATTGGCATTAAATTTTAAATTTTAATTAAATTATTGTTTAATATCAATTTTAATGTTAATTTTTTATATATACAAATCATATAACTTAGGCAATCTAAATCGTGCTTTCATTTTTTTTTACGAAGGATCCATCAAAGCCAAAGAGTACTTCATAGAGGCTACATTTTGATGATCCACCAGTAGCATAGGATTTCATACATATATTTCTAGCTTTAGATATTTTGAGATGCCATATGGCACATTTTGAGATGGCATGTGCCATTTTTTGTAAAACTTTGATAAAGTTCACATATACGTCATATATGTATATGGATATACATAATTTAAAAAAAAAATTCATATATATAGAACATGTTCATTTGCATATTATTTCTTCATCATGTGTGGTACACATGTACCAATCATATTTATGGAATCATTGCATAGTTTTTTATTATGGAAGTGTCGCAGTTACTATGTCTCAATATTTTTTATGTATTTGTAAATATTTGTTTGGTTTCCATAATATTTGATATTTTTTTATGATGAGAGAGTTACAACATTCATTATCACAACCTTTATAGAAATTCATAATCCTTCTACGTTCATTGAAAAATGGCGTAGGAGAATCTAATGGATTTTAACCCTCAAGAAGGGAGCCCAAATGATGTAGAGTCTCAGGGCTTAAATAAATAGAATAACACAACTGACCTTCTCAAACAACACCCAAAAATGAGAATTTACCATCACCGCGAAGACAGACCTATAAGACCTTTTCATATTTGATGCAGAGCTACAAGGCACCCACCAGAAAATTGACCCAAAATATATTCTTTGAACAATGTCCTACCTGGTGACCCAAGGATCAACATAAAACTAGGACCAACTTCATATTTTCATTCATGCTTACAAATATTGAATAAAAGAACAAAATGATCTAAAAGACACAATACTCTTGATCAATTTAAGATAATACGAAAAAATGGAACAATGGTTAAAATCAACAACCTAAAACATTCATATGACAGTGCCAACACATGGACTTGCCAAGCATTAGACACTTGGGCTTGGAATACCTTTTTCATCATAGATACATCATATTTCTCCCATTAGACACAACCTCCCAATCAAAGATCATCATCGATGTTTATATTATCTAATGGTTTATCAAAGCCTAGAGTTATAGAATTTTTGCACGATGGATCATATGGGAAATTATCCAATTTATTAACAAACCCTTATCTGTGAGAGTTTTAAGACCATTTTGAAAGAATTTGTTCAAATTACCTTCATCCTCCATGAAAGAGGGTCTAGATACTTCTATAATTAATTAAACTCATCATTATTAATATTTATGGAGTTTTGAGGTTAAGACAAATCAATACCAATCTAATACAAACTTTTGAACAACAAAAATATGTATAAGCATATTACAAAAATTAGAATAGTATTAACTATTCCTCCTTCAAAACACAACCATTCACCATGTTGATTCATCCTTTGACCCAAAGAGGTTTTCTATACCTTGGATACATCTTTCCCAACTATTTTAAACCAATTTTTAAATCAATCGGTTATTACAGAACAAAGCTGTAACTTTTTGAACAAAATTGCAAAAGTTGTCATAGCAAATTTTGAGCAATTTTGATAATTTTTCTCATTTTTCAGCCTTGTGACTCCCTATAAAACTATGACTTCTCAAACATGCACAATATGGACTAAAGACATGAATTACATTATTTTCTTTATATTTGGGTACCTATGGAGTCATAGACGATAGTTGACCTGATAAAAAGCTAGTTGGGATAAATGTGACAAAATTGCACAATGACCTTACAAAGTTGTTTGTTCTTTGTGTGCACAAACCACCACAACCAACATGTCAAGTTTGATAGGTTTATGCAGAGAGAGAGAGAGAGAGAGAGAGAGAGAGAGAGAGAGTACATCACTAAGTTTAAGGATGTAAGCCCCAAACCAAGGATATTAACCGTACATCTATGCACAAGGATATAAAAATGAAAAAAAAAAGATTAAAAATAAGTAAAACAAAACTCTATATAAACTAGTGAAGGAGACCTTGGCCAAAAATATCACATCCACTAATGTCATATCTGGAAAGCTATTGAAAGACCACAAGTGATCAAATAGGAAGAACAAGAGCATCACCAAAGATGATACAAACTCCATGGTCTAGCCTACTAGCACAACCATGAGAGGGACTAGAGAAAAAGATACCATTAATATAACAAACTAGAAAATTGTGCTATGCTTAGGTGATCAATAGGGAGAGAAGAGAGATAACAAAGAATTTATATTCTAGCAAATCATATTATTCTTGTCAATTCAACCTTCAAAAATTTGTAGACAGGGCGGCTTGTGGGGATCAGTCTTATGGAAACCATTGTCTCCATGGGATCCATGTCTAGGGATTAGTCTTATTAAAATTTAGTATGAATACATGTTCAAGGATTAGTCTTGTGGAAATTATGTATGAATCTATGTCTAGGGATTATTCATAGAAATTCCATATGAATCCATGTTCATGTATTAATCTTTATGGAAAATTCCATGTAAATCTGTGAAAAGAGATCTATCTATGAATCAATGTAATGTACAAGGGAGACTATATGTATTCTTCCCTCCTTATTATGGAAATATAAGAGACATCATGAGGAAGAGAATCAAGGATATGTACTTCCAACAACAAGAAGATATCGTTAAAACAACAATGTATGCCATGAAGTTAGCTAAGAGTGATCACTCTTATGATCTAAGAAAATAAATAATTGTGAAAAGATATTCCGCTTGTGGGAAGAGACCCTTGAAAGGAAGATATCTTGGTTGAAATATATCTACCTTAAAGAGGAGATTCTTGAACAAAGATAACATCTGCAAGACAAAGAGGAGGAGGAGAAAAATAATGCAACCATTTAGCCTCCTATTTCTAGGTGAAAAAGGGATTATTGATGAAGGATGACATACTTTAAAACACATTAGAAGGGAAATTATTTATAATGAACATAGTTTTTAAAATAAATAAGAGGTTGTGATCAAGGATGCACACCTCTTATATAATAATAAATCCCTAATCAAAATGATCAATTCTTTATAAGAAAATAATACTCCATGGTAAACAAATGCCACTATAGTAAGGATAGTAGATCCTTAGAGAAGAGAGAAAATAATAATATACAAGCAACCTTTCCTCACAAGTATGAAGGAAAGAGTTAATATATGATATGACCCTAATGAAACTTAATTCATAATAGAGATGTAATTCCAAGAAAATAAAGCTCCAAGATAAATAAAACTCCTAATGTAAAACAAACACATTTAAGCTAGCAAAGACATCACATATAAAGTAAGAAAGTCATCAAGGGAAGAAATGAAAGGATGAGGATGATTATTAAATCATAGACATTCCCTTTTGCAACATGAAAAGGGTTGTTAAGAAAATATGTTAGGATTCTGCATGAAACAAAGGATCTCATGCCAAAAAGAATGTACCATCATAAAAATTTAGAAAATCTATGATAAGAATGAGAGAGGGAAGGATGCAACCTTATGTCCACCTAGTGGTCAACCCCAATTATACAAGATATACAATTCCATGTAAGGAATATATTGTAAGGAGTATACTAATGTCATGAAGGAGAAATATTGAGTAACAATAAGTCCATACATGTGAGAATATAATTATATAAAAGCGATTAACAAAAAATAGATAATGAATCCTTTGAAGGAGAAAAAGATGAAATAGAAATATGAACCCAATAAATTTCCTAAGTGATAGATATTTTATAATATACTAACACTTTCAAGAATAAGTTTGCAACTATGTGTGGAGGCATAAAATTCATGTAAGAGAGAACATCATAGTATAAAAGATTCAAAGTCACAATGGATATTGGATACTTAGAATAAGAAGAGAAAAAGAAAGGGAAGAAACGTCAAGCTCCCTATATGGTTTCTCTTATATAAAGATATGTTATCTCAAACAAGCATAACAAATGGATTCCAGAAGGATGTCATTATATAAAATAAACTTGCTAACAAACAGAGAAAATGGATCCCTTAAAGAATGAAGAAATTATGATCCCTTGCCCCCCCTAGTTGAGAGAGAAAGAAGGGTTTCCTATTATGATGCTCTCGTTCTAATTACAAAAAGAGGTTTTCGTAATGGTGAGTGAAATTATAGGAAAAAGGTATTTCTAAGGTATCATATAAAGAATTTGTATGATATTCAATGTTAAAGGGAGAATACCTTTATCAACCAAATGTCTAATAAATCTTTTAAACCATAGATAGTCCGCTAAAGAATGTTCATTAGTATGATGGTAGTCACAAAAAACTTACCATTAATAGGGTTTGATGTTGTGGAAATTTTTTATTAGGCAATTTAAGGTTATGATGATTTTGAATCTTCTCATAGATACATTTGGCTAATGAGAAGTGTTCATTAATAGGTAATGGAATTAGAAAAAGAATATCATAAGAAGATTTTGGTTGATAGGATTGACTTGAAGTAGGACCTTGAGTTATTAAATTGACTTATGTAGGAGGATCTATAGGAATCTTAATTCCACAATTATTAGTAGCGGGTCACAGAGGATATCCAAAAGGTGAATAAAATTCAATGTGAGGATTTTGAAAGTGTGAAGAGGCAAGAATTGTTTTTGGACAGAAATCCTGATAACAATCCTTATCATCCTTAAGTGAAGAAGATGTATCATCAAAATTATTTAATATCCTTGGAGAGAAATCATCTAAGGAAAATTTTATAATATCATCCAAGGAATTACATATTCTAGCTTCCTCAAGGATACTCCTTATAATAGGCTAAGAAGGAGAATAACTAGGTCTTTCTATAATGGAATCATTAGGAACTAGATAAGGATTAGTAGGCACTATAGGAGTGGAATTAAAAGTTTTTTCTTTAGGCTCATCAATATACTCCATATATTTTGTTAATATTTGAATAATTAAAGTACATGAGATCTTTGAATATGTATAATAAGTGGGAGATATGTTGGTTATTTATAATATCATACGTAAGAATACCATGAAGGCATACAAACAGAATAAAATGCAAAAAAGTATGATTCACCTTATGCATTTGATAAAGACAAGTAAGGAGAAATGTAACAACAAAGGTTATCACATGTGAATCTAATTTAAAAATTTCCATGTTTAACTTATACACAACTAGATCTCAAAATAGCAATGTTATAAATAAAAGAGAAATCTAATAGAAAAAGTCAGAATAGAAATTTTATAAGTTAGCGTTACCAAAATATGATGATGAACCTATATATCTAGATCCATTCAATGTTATAAAGCTATGAATGAAAACAAGGATATCTAGACACCAATTCAGAATAGAGATGTAATGCGTCGTGTTCACCAGAATGTGATGTGGAAAATGGTGATCAATCATAGACCACCTAGTTTCACATACATTGGAATACCAAACTCCCCAAAAAGGGAATTTGATTAGCATAATGAAGAGAGTAAGAGTGCAAATTCATGATCCACACAATGTGGAATTTTTGTGATTCATTATGGTAGAGATGACAATGATATGTAAGTCTGATTTGTAAATGTAAATCTGATCTATAAAGTAAATGTATGAGGAAAATAGAAAGGGATAACTCATGTTGAAGCTAGGAGAGGAGGAACAATATTCAAATATTTTTTTGACTATCACAGAGTTGTCAGAATTAGAATGATTCTAGATTGAGCACTCTGACACCTGTAACTCAACACTAAAAATTCTAGATCCAAAGGACTATGTCGACAAAATTCAACATTGTCCAGTACAGTCAATCTAGTCTTAGAGACTCTCAATCTTATCAAATCTGTGAAGGATCTCCCATTGGTTCTGTAACTTCTAAAATTTGGATCTGAAACTCTAAAACTCTAATCCTATACACAAGAAGAAGAGAAAGAAAGGTTGTGAGCAGGGGATTTCCTTGGTAAATCCCCTATACAAGAATCAAACTTGAATTGAAATAGATGAAATTGAAGGAAAACTATCATGTCATAGAGAGTAGATCTAAAAAATGAAATATATCATGTCATGTAGCTGCAATTGTCTCTAAGTATGTGATCAATAATGTTGATGCAATAACTTTGAATCAATACAAAAACCAAAAGAAAATCGTCTAAGAGAAAACCTCATGTAGTATATCTTGTAATTCACCTCATTTTTGAATTGAAGAAGAGAGAAGAGAGAAAGACTTTATGGATGAATGTGGATCTCCTTATTTGATGTCAAGCTCCTTTTCTTGGGCTTCAAAAGGGAAAAGATCTAGATATATGAAAGGAAATGTCTTATATGTTTGATAATGGTTGTCTTCAAGGGATGTTTTCTTGCAGTTGAATATCTTGAATACACAATAAATGTATAATAGATTACATGTGTTTGTTTCATATTCATGATGTGAAAATGAGAGGAAGAGGTATCCTTTTATACAAATTTTGGGGCTTCGATTTGCAAGCCTGGTCCCTATTAAGAACCATGGAGAAACAACCCTGCATTGGCCCAGGAACCTACTTAAAGGAAAATCCCTAGGACAAGGCCAACTTAGGTGAATCTTGTACAAGAAAAGGATGAATTGAGTCGAACTCATCCAAAAAGTATTCATGGGACCTCCGGTTGTGTGCCAATAAGGGGACTTGAAAAACTCAATGTACCAGGAAATCAAGGAAAATCCCAAAATCCAAAATGCATCTAAAGGGCCTAGGTGGAAAATGAATTGTGTGAATGGATGGAAAAAGGGAAAATATGAATAGAAATGAGAGCCAACCTCGAGTGTTAAGAATTAGTAAGACCAATATTCAAATTGAATATGCATTTAGGTATAATATGAAGTCTTATCATAAGAAACACACTAAAGTAGGTTAAAAATAGTCCCAAAATGTACACAAATTAAGTGCTTAATTTTTAGGATAGAATATGACTATGATGAAACTCTTGCAATAGTGACAAGATTGGAAGTGGTAAGAACAATTATTTATCTTGTTTTGCCTATGAAATTCCAAGTTTATCAAGTGGATGTGAAATCTGAATTTCTTAATGGTGAGTTGGACAAACTGTACATAGAGAAAACATATTGTTTTCCATTGACTAGTCATCCAAACATGATGTGTCAACTCAAGAAAGAATTATATGGGTAGAATAAAGATCCTAGAGCTTGGTATTCTTGATTGGAAAAATAGCTACTGAAGCTTGGACTCAAAAAAGGTATTTTTCATGGTAATTTGTATTTCAAGGTAGATAATGAGGACATTTTGAGATATGAAGTATTTGTCAATGATATTATGTTTGGATGTAATGACAAGTTGAGAAGAAATTTGTAATAGAGATGCAAAGTAAATTTTATATGTCCATGATAGGAGATATAAAATTATTTTTGGGACAATAAATTGCATAGCTAGAGGAAAGTATTTTCATATCTCGGGCCAAGTATGTGAGGAAATTGTTGAAGAATTTTTGTTTGGATGAATCAAAATAAGTGGTTACTAGATGCAAGTTGACAAATGATGATGGTTACCAGATGCAAGTTGACAAAGGATGATGAGTCCCCTAAAGTAAACCAGTCTATATACAAATCAATGATTGGTGATATATTGTACTTGAGTCATACAAGACCATCTTTCATGAACATTGTGTGTCATGTAGACAGATTTCAAGCAAATCCAAAGAAGAGCCATGATATTGTGTGAAGAGGATATTCACATATCTAAAAGAAACAAAGGACTTTGGGATATGGTTGTTAGGAATAATAGTCCACAAGACAACTGAGAGAGGGGGGGGTGAATCAGTTGTGTAATAGATTATTAAACTTTAAACTTTATGAACCGCAACATCAAAAGTAAATAACACAGTAATCGCCAACACCATAACACAATGTTTATTGACAAGGAAACCCTATTGAACGTAAAACCCCGATGGGAATTAACACCCACAAAATAATGTACTAAGAGTATACTATCCCTGTTAAAAGATATTAGCCCTGTTAGGAGCTTGTTATTATATTACAGTACACAGTCCCTGTTAGGAGACAGACCCTGTTAGGAGTCAATGAAAGTATTTGGCTCACTGCCCAAAGAAGGTTAAAGATACCCTGAAGGATTCACAATGTGCATCAAGTGTATACAGAAAATACACAATCTAGTGAACTATGTGATAGAAACTATCTTTGCTTGGTTAGTTCCAATGAAGTACCAAATATGCTCTCTATCCAGCAGTCAAGCTTTGCAACTTCACAAATATCTGCTCTTTTCTTTCTCTGCCACACTTTTCACAAATTAAAAGATCCCTCTATTAATCTCTAAGTTCTATTGATGATTAGTCATTTCATTAGGCAGTTTTAGTTGGCTATCACTATGGCCGAGCTAAAACTATGCAAGGCCGAGAAACATTGTCAAGTGGTTTCCAGTATGCCTTGTTACATTGCCAAGCCGAGTTACATTGTCGAGCCGAGTAGAGATAGAGATGTTAAGTGCCGAGTGACAGATAGTCAAGTGCCGAGTAGAACAAATTTTTTTGTATACTTTTCAGGAATGATACAAACTTAAAGGATAAGTGATTCGGCTGACTTGTATAAGATTTTTTGGCCGACATTGTGTGCATTTAATATTCTCATACAGAGTTATATATGCATTTAATTTTTTATCCTATCCATGACTCATTGTAAGCATTAATTGTTTTACCATCAAGGCATGGATATTAGATCTTGAACGTTGATCTAGATCTCATTATCAGATCTGTATAGATATATTAGATTTCTTCGAAACCCTATTTTTTATGTATGTACAAGAGGCAGAAGAGTAGTTGCTGAAGTGACTGCATTTTGATGTGAAATGCACAAAGGGTTATTTTGTTCAAAAGTAGAGTTCAAGTAGAGCATAACACAGTGAACAACAAAGTAAAGGTATGTCAGATTATAAGATCAAAAGAGATACTGAAAAGAGGAGATCCATCATCAGCATCAGAGTGCATATCGAAGAATCAATACTTCAGACTTTCTAATCATTGTATCACGTGAAAATCTCTTAACAAAGTGGTTTTAGCAGGCCTTTATTTATCTCTTAACAGAGTGCTTAATTCATTGTAAGTTTAAATCCTTTAACAAGGTTGATTGTAATGATTTGAAGGTTCTAACAGAGCAGACCTTTAACAGGGTAGATTACATTTTGTAATCAAACATTGTAACCTCAACAGGTACACTTTATTACTGATGTAGTGGAGACTTTTGTGGGTGTCATCCCCACCCTATTTTTACCTATTTGGGTTTTTGGGTTACCAAATTATTGTGTTATGTGTTACTTATTTCATGGCGTGGATGCTATATGAGACTACATTAGATAATTTTATGTATGAATGTGTTATCAATTTGTTTTAAGTGTTTATATTTGAAGATCTGATTAACCCCTCCCCTCTTAGTATCTTTCTTTCCCATTATTGTATTTCCAACAATTGGTATCAGAGCTTGAGTTATCTAAAAATGTTATAATCAACTTGAGAAATCAAATCTTGAAATGGAGATCTACAAGATGGGTAAAGCCATTGAGAACCAAAAGATTGATGTTCAGCTAGCACTCCAACAACTTGAGTCTGCAAGACAAGAATTAAAGAAGTCTTTGGCTGCAAGGAAAGATTTGGCCAAACAGATGAATGACACTCATTATCAGGAAGAGGACACTACAAATCTATTTTAGAATGGAGATTCTACTGAGAGCGATGCAGCAATAGAAGATCTACTGGAAAAGAATAGTGCACTATGTGAAGAAGTCAAAAATTTGAAGAAAGAAAAAGAAGCCCAATCAATAAGAAGGTGTGAAGTTGTTGAACAGAAAAAGAAAGCTGAAGATAACAAGGCTATGGCAGAAGAAGATAAGAGAATGCTGACTACCAGACTTGATGAAAGAACACATGATGTATAAACCATGATAGTTAATCAAGTGGACATGTAAAATAAACTACTACTTGTGAATCAGGAGATCAACAGGAAAGACTCGGAGATTGTTAATCTTAGATATGAGAACAGTCAATTGAAAGATGAATTGATATCTAAGAAAGAAATCAATAATAGAGAGAATGATCCAAGTGCAGCTATGAGCTACTTTGAACAACTGGTGGAAGCATCAAGAAGACCTAACGATTCTTCTGGATTAGGTCACACTGAACAACATACAACCATTGAAGATGGAGAATCATCTAAGACAGGTGAAAGAAAAATTGCAAAGCCAAGAAATAAGAAACCTATTTGTCACCACTGTGGAAAACCAGGTCATACAACAAACATATGCCGAAGCAAGAATGGTAAGTCCAATCCTAAAACTAACTTTAATGGTTATTTCTTTAACGGTAATAATTTTGGACACCAAGCACATGAGTGTAAGGAAAAGGCAAGAAAAACACCTAGACTCAATGGTAATTTCTATAATTGTCACAAATTTGGTCATGGAGCAAAAGATTGCAGATCTAAATGTAAAAAGAAATAGACATCAAAGGTACAAGAGAAATTGCCAAGAAAAGGCAATACTTACAATTAGGATTACAACACATGGCATATTTTTCATTACTGTGGTGAGTATGGACATGTTCTAGAAAACTGCATAAGGACACATTTCAGAGGTAAATCTAAAATTTGGATGAATGGAAGCCTAGTTTGTCATAGTTGTCTGAAAATTGGAAATACTAGGAAAGATTGCAAGACTAGAGTACCAGCTCCTATTGTTGAGAAAATTAGTGAATAGATGAACAAGACATGGGTTAAGAAGTCTGAACCATGCAGTAGTGAAGCTAATGAAGTCGAGGTCACCCAATCCAATCAATCAGGTGATCACATCATCTCCAACTAAGAGAAAGAGGTATGTTAGGAACTATATTTAAAAATTCTTATCTTACATCAATTCCTAACATGTAATGTACAAAAATTCCATATTTGCATATGTTAAGATGCACCAGACATACTTGAAGACAAAATGCCGAGATGAGAAAATTGCACTAATAGGTGTTGAGTACTATTCATGGACACTAAAGCCGAGTTCTTTAGTGAGTGCTAGGTTTTGTTGGCCGAGTAAAATTTTGTGAAGGCCGAGTGTAGTGAGCTGAGTGGGATGCAAGTTGTGTTAAAGTCGGGGATAGCTGGCCTGCATTAACTCAATAGGAAAAACATTCAATGCTCACCTACCCTTACCCTTTTCGAAGCTTATAAAAGATGAACAGTCGACACTTTAATTTTACCTTACGATTTTACTATTTACAAAGCGATTGAAGTGATTTACAGAATTGATCTTAACAGGGCTAGGAACGAAGATTTCATCAGTGTGCCGACGGAAATCTTGAAGTGAATAGAGAAAAGTGCAAAGCATCACTTGCCGAGGTATTCTATTTTCCATCCCTCAAACCCTAAATTTTAGAGTTATGGCTGCAATTTCTTCCACACCAGCCAAGAACATGGAGGTAGAACAAGAACAAATTCAGTTGATTCAGAGTGATGAATGTGAACCTCTCAACTTTCGAGCCATTCTGGAAAGTGCAATATAGAGTGATTTGACGGGAGCCCTCTCATCCATTCCTCCCAAGGTACTTAAGATTCATGATGTTTGATCATGCTATATGGTTAAAATTGGAGAAGTGGGAGATAATGAATTCAGGAAATCCTACAGTAAACTGTGTGATAACAGAGTTCTAAAGGAAGAATTCAAACACTTAGCCAAAAAAGGGTTAACTTGTGCCCTATATTTTCCCCAAGGTTTTAAAGATGAATGGATAAAAGTTATCCTTAGCGGAGTTCATGACATGAGCATGTGGCTAGACAATGGACCAGTCAATATCACCAAGAGTATGATTCATCAAGTGACTAGATATCTTGTAGTGAATGGAAAGCATACCATGAGGGATAATAGCAAAGAGGAAATTACATTGAACACTAGAGCAGTATGGAATAATAGAGGTATGACTATTTCTATGATTATTGATCTAGAACTTGATTTTGGAGTAAGGGTAATTGTACACAAGTTCTATCAGTCTAGCAGATTGGATAGTGTTCCCTGTACAACAGTTGATCAAGCGTGGAAAATTGTGAAGAAAAATCACACATGTGATCTTGCCGAGCTACAACAGACAGTTAGCCGAGAACCTTGCATCAATTAGAAAGGCTAAGAGCTCATCATGTAAGTTTGGTTCTTTACTAGTTTGTATATTCTTCTACATTCAGGATACATTTCCTACTCTAGGAAATATTGTTTGGAAAAAGGATAGGCCCATTACAGTTCAGATCAGTGAATGTATAAAGAAACTAGGGAGCAATTTCAATAGCATTATGGGTAGCTATTTTGTAGAATTCAAGAAGAGAATGAGATTAAGGACTAGGATTCCTAAGTCACTAGTGTAACATCCCAAAATTGGCATCTTGCAACCCTAACCAATTTTGTTGCATTTGTCGTTCTTCTAAATCATCAAAGTCCTATTGTACTAGGCAAATTCTGAGTTTTCACTGACTCTACTCGACCTGAGTGTCAAAT